>NW_010585454.1:39429-56537 GCF_000705375.1 Tinamus guttatus | reverse complement strand
TGTTGCGGCGGCACCGCAGCCCTCCCCCTCTCGCTGCCTTTATTTTGACTGCGCACGAGACCTGTTGATTTTCCCAATTAACATCCCGGGTCTCTGCGATCTCAGCTGCGAGGAGGGCAGTTTCTCTTCCTCTGCGTACATTTTGTATGGGCACATTTAGTCCTTTTATTCTTCCATTCTTCTTCAAGGGGAAGATAACCAGGAAACAAAACAACTGCAGCACAAATCCAGCTGTCCCACCCAACGCAGAGCTTCAGCTCCTCTTTGCCCTCTACATTTTCATTAAAACACATCTAAACAAACCTCTCTACATTTTAGATGGTCACTTACCTTTCGTTTTTCTGTCCAATGCAACTGGCTTTTTAGTTTCTGCCGTAAGCAACAGCTCATACGGATGCTCCTCTTCCTCAGTTCCACTTCCCCTGCTCTTCCTTCGTGCAACAGAGCCCTAAAGAAATACAGCATAATGTAGTGCCCCACAGAGCGACGCTATTTATCCCTGCTGTAAAGCACAAGGCCTCTTTATGCCATGGTTCAGACACGGAATTGGCAGAGGCGACACCTTCACTGCAGTCCAAAATGTAATACTCCTTTTTTCAAAGCAAACAAACGGAAAAAAGCCCTTGATATTCTAGTATTTAGGGCTGCCCACAGCTTTCTAGCAGCGCCCAGCTGATTAACTGTGCAGGGTCTGCAGACAGCCTGGGGCAAAAAGAGCTGAGCGCATTATTCCTGTTCATCCCAACTCAGACTTACTGTTGCTATTGGAATTTGCTTTGTCATTCATTATTTAGTGCTGGACCTATTAGGACACGGCCGCAAAAAAAAGAATCCCAGAATCCCTCCCACCTTCCCATGTCAGACCCGGCACTTCTAAGCTTGGGATGCAGGGTGTGTTTAGAGCTAGAGAGACCTCAGGCAAAGCTCTGGAAAACTGTCGTTCCCGCGCAGCCAGGGGTGTTGGATCCAAACGAACTTGCTGCAGATGACCCAAACATGGGCTACCTGTGGCCAGGCAGTTGTCAGGGAAGCTCACAGGCACCCAACATCCGCAGGGAGCCAAGCCCTCCACCCCGGAGCTGGGGATGCAGCCACGGGGCTCGCTGCCTTCCAGCACCATCTCCTGGCTGGAGCTGGGCAGGCGAACGGCCCCATGTGCCCAAGCACAACCTGGCCAGTGTGGGGTCAGGCCCAGGCTGGGAAGTGATCCTGCCCCTGTAAGGACAGGGAGGAGCCGGTGGGAATGCTGCAGAGCCGGGGCAGGGCTGGCTTCCCGCACGCGCTCCCGGGGCTGCTGCTTCCAGCCCCTGCCCTGGGCTCCACCAGCCTCTCCCCAGAGCAGGAGCATCAGAGCTGCTTCCAGGCCAGGGCTGCACCTACCTACCTGCAATCCAGCCAGGAGCCCTAGGAGCTGCTTAAACCATCTTGGAAGGACACAGAGGAGTCAGCAGCACAAACGTCCTACATCCGTGCACTGCGTCGGCACGGGCCCAGCTGGCTTTTCTATCAGCTTTGCAACGGGAGGAAATGGGCCATGCCCAGCAAAGAAAGCATTTATCCTGCCTGCTCCAAGCAGGGGCTGCCAAGCAGGCCGGCTCCTTTGCAGGTGACGGGGATCATAATGAGCAAATTAAGGAAAAGCTCCTGAGCAGATGGTGCCACAAAAGCAAAGACGGTAACAGTGGGTCACAGGCTCCTGCCAGACTTCTTGGAAAAATACTGCACCACAGCAGCCTGTCCTAACAGCAGGAGCTTGGACCTCACGCCAGGCATTAGTGCAGTCCTAGGACTCCTGCACAGGAGGGTTAGCATGCTGTCCTCTTGCAGATGCACTGCCCACATGCAGAGACTGCAGCTCCCCAAACACATGCAAGCCTCAGCCTTCACTCTGCAAACCTTTGAGCACCTATCCCGAGGCTGGATTATGCCTTCTTTTCCCCATCTCTCAACCTTCCAAAGCTTACTCAGTTTCAGGTTTGAATTCACTCAAAACATCAACATTAAACCTGCTGTTTGCTGAAGAGCTGCGTTCGCTTTGCAAGTTCTGCAAGCAGGTGTAATAAGATCATGTAAAACTTCTGATTTATCTTCTAATCGTTTATACCTCTTGGTTTGTACCATCCTCCATTACGACCAAAGCCTAAAAAGAGACTCCCTAATGAGCGTGTTCTGCAAAGTGGACTTAAACCCAAACACTGGACACTGCTTTGAAATATGCTATTTTAAAAGGTAATGCATGGGGTTCCTTTCTCCTCACCCTGCCAGAGCTGTAGGCAAATCTGCTAGAATAATCATGGTGCCTTCCTTTTGTCTGCACTTCCCTTCTGGAGATGAGCAGTAAACAAATGCAATTGAAGTTCAGTTTGACGACACAGACTCGTAGTCAAACCCAGAAGGTTTCTGCTGATAGGGAAAGAAGGCGCTCAAGGACCCTGCAGACAATCGGCTCTTTGGCATTTTTTGTGCTAACGTTTTTCCATGATGAAAGTTAAAATTTTGTTTATGCACATCTGCTTAGACTGATAGCTCTATCTTGGCAAGAGAATAAAAAGATTACTTTTATAATTAGTTTGGCCCAACCCAGAACATTCAATGACTAAGTGTCCTGGCCCTAACGTGAGCCCGGGTCCCGAGGCAGGCGGATCGGGATGCTGCTCCGGGATGTCTGCAGCGTTCCCCAAGCAGAATCCTGCTTCTTCGTGCCCAGCCCAGCAGCAACATGTACCATGGTGAGACATAATGGGCAAGTTGCAGCACTACAAAAAGGAAAAAAATCCTTTGGGCTATCAAATAAAAAGCTAAATGGCTTCTCCCCTCCTGCATTTTTCTTAACATTTTGTCCGAAGTTTCTTATGGGCAATGAGAGCTGATAAAGGAGGAAGATTCAAAGCTCTTATTAACATCCATGGGAAAGAAAATAATGCAATTCGAGCCAGAAGAAGGATTTTTCTTCCCATGCTTTTCCAGCCTTCCTCCCATCCTGGCTGACATCACCTAAACCCGATGAGCCCTGGTGCAGGCAGAGCAGCCCCAGAGCAGCAGCAAAACCCTCCAACCAGCCCCAAACAGCCGCAGCGACACGTCCAGGAGGCCGGTTCCAGGCAGCGACGCTCCCTGCGTATAATTCATGTCGATGAAATCGGTTGCAAATCAAGATGTCCCCAACCACTCCGCGCACAAGCCTCTTTGCCAGCAAGATTTACTTTAACGGATCATGTTTCCAAAGCCTCTAATGGCAAGACAACACAGCAGGTGCCCTATAATTAAATATGGCAAGATAAGTCAGCAGGAGCAGTCAATGCGCGTTTCCCTCCCTCGTGTTTATCTTTATAAAAAGGCTCCACTTTCCAATTATGTGGTGACCCAGTACCCAACACTCCTCCACTCAGAGCCAGCTGTGTGCCTGGTTCCCAGACAGGGCAAAAAAGCAGTTTAACAGCAGGAAGACAGCAGTCCACAATTCCACGTTTTGGATTTTACTGCTTGTTTTGATCAGAGCTCTTTATATACAGCTGCTTTATTAAAGCAGCTCTGTTTCCTTGTATCTGTTGCCATCCTTCAGCAAACAGATCACATTTGCACTTTGGAGGAACTTGAGCAAATCAGCACATTCAAAGCCAAGCATCTGGTGAACTAAAGTTTGCTCTGACAGCTACAGGCAAGAGACACCTCACTTTTTACATGCATCTTACTCCAAGACATTAGATTTTTGGAAGAGCAAGGAAAAACCACAAGATCATATTTTGCTTTGAAAATTTTACTGGGTGTCAGGAGAAGTCTCCAAGACATTTGTGGTTTCCCCATCCCGCCAGGATAAGGGCCTCTCAGAGAGCCTTTACATGGGAGGTTCATGGCAGGTGAATAAAAATGAGCAGTAGGAAGCCTAGGAGCAGCAGTGCAGCACAGGAGAGCTTTAGCTTCACCAAGCAGCAGTGCACGCACACACTGACCTCTGCAAAAGATGTCTTTTCTAAAGGAAGAATCTCAGGAGTTTAGTGGCCGAGCCCCGTTCAACTCCGTGGAATCCACAAGCCCGTGGATCTGCTCCGACTGGAAGCCAAGAGGAAACATGAACAGTCCCCCGGGCTTCGGTCTTAAGTGAAAACGCATTTGGTGGGATCGTTACAAGTGGGCGGTAGCCCTGATTCAGAAAATCTCTTCCTAAGGGAATTTCCAGCCTCGAATGGGAAAGTAAGGCTGAAGGTCAACGCGGAGGTGCCCTGGAAGAACCGCATAAAGGAAGTTCCCATGGCGAGTGACAGCAGCGGTGCCGAAGTGAGAACGCTCCGCATTCCCAGCCGGATTTGCAAGGGAGGCAAGAGCACATTCGGCTCCTCCCAGATGATTAAAACTCCTGTTTAAACCACACTCCTATCAGCCATCCCAGATGAATCCCACGTACCTCGCAGGAAACGCCATGGCCTGTCTTCCTCTCCGCATGCTGCTCCTCCTCTTCATCAGGGGGTGGCTTGGCCGGCGGTGGTGGACGCTCTCTCTGCAGATCAGAACACCACCATTAATTACCTGGTTTTACAACTCCCACTGACTCTAGAGCCACTTTGCTGTGAACGCAGTGTGGCAGAGACCACCTCAAATTAATCTGGGTAAGAGAGCAGCTTAGTCTTAACAGCAAAAGGGTTTGGAGAGCTTGGTAATAGCTGCTATCCTTCCTCTTCCTCGCCAGGATGATGCACAACAAAGCCCATGACCTTCCCTGCAGATTCATGGTACAGCACGGCAATAATAAATAATAATAATAATACAGATCACCCACCTCTGACCACAGCAGTAACACTGCAAAGAGGCAGCTCAGACCCATGTGGGCACCAGCTAAATTTTCAGCAGAACAGAGCAGCTCAGGTGGAAGGTGCCGTTTACGGAGCTTTATGGCCTCGTTCCTTAAGGCACTTCATTCAGACCCGGACTAGGATCTCTGGGACACAGCACTACACAGTAACTCATGCCAATGCGGAGAATGGGACCACTCATCGCTTGTGTCTTAGTGAAACAGTAAGAGGAGTAAGTAATTCCAGAGGCACATTTTGTAGTGAAAAATGCTAGGGAATCACGAGACAGTAGTGCATTGCACTCCTCCAATACCCCAAGCCCGTCCACAGGCAGTTAGGGCTGAACTGTCTTGCCTAGCTGCAGATCTAAACACATCCCTAAGCCATCACTCACCCTACAACAGCTCCATCTAATGACAGCTGAGCCGAATTGCTCATTCCAAGCAGCTCACCCAAAGTCTGGGACAAATTCCAGCAAGGTCCTGGAGCAGCTCCCTCTTTCTCCCTTTTCACTGCAGCTCACTCTCTCATCCTTTGTTTCTTAGGGTAGAGATGAGCTTATTCCATGTCAGACACCATCCAGCAGGACAGTACGTGGCTGGATTTAAGTCAGCAGGATGTAGGTAATGCCAGGATAATGCATTTGTACTGTGTGCCCAGAAGTTTGCCTGAAATGCCTGTGTGCTAAAGCTTTTGTGTCCCATTTCTGTTACAGCTGCCAGTGTAATACAGGAAGAAAGATGCACCTCGCTAGACCTGGAGGAACCAGACTTAGAGCATCACCAGCAGTTTTACCGTTCATTGCTGCTTTGCTTTCTGCCCACTCAAAAGAAAAAAAAAAAAAAGAAAAATCAGAGGAAAAGGCTTTCTAAACACACGCCGCAGAGCAGCTCTGCAGCTCACCCAGCACATGCTGCAGGGCCAGCAGCCCATCTGCAGCACTGCCACCAAAGGCTAAGGAGGTGGCAGATGCACCTAGCAGAAAGTGAGAAAGACTTTGGAGACAGTTTTGGTAGCTACACATTGCCTCGTAAAGCCTCGAGTACCCTCTACAGATCTCCAGCAGTAACACACAGACGGCTTCAGCTGCCAGCTGCTTTACCACAGGATCTTCTTAAAGGTATTTTCTTTGGAGCCTTCTCTTGGGCAAGGCAGAGTGAGAGATGAAGCAAGAGCTACAGAGCAGAGCTACATACCGGCCTGACTCCTGCTGCTTTAACACCACTTGTCTCCACTTCTTTATTCACGGACTCCCGGTCGGAAGATCTCCCGCTGGCAAGACTGTCCAGGGAGTGGCAGGACGTTGCGTTGTATAAAGCTTCATACGGGCTCTCCTCTTCTGGGTTCACATCGAAATCGATGATCAGTTCCGTGACCGCCTTCTCCACGTCACCTGCGAGGACAGGACGGGACACAGGACTGCATCGCTCGGGGCTTCCACCCTCTGCAGCTCAGCCCATGTGGGAAGGAGCATCGGCCACTGCCGCCTTGTGCGGACACCTACCCTGAGACACCCGGCACACGGGGTCAGTGGCAGCAACAAGTGGTACCTGGACAATCTTCTCTGAAGATTTAGCACTCTTCTTCCCGATCGTGTAATCTGCAGTGAAGTGGGGTGACACACACGTGAGGGCACTTGAGTTTTAGGTCTGCTTTAGCACATGGTGTTTTCCTCCCTTGCGAATGGAAGCCCAAAGTGTCAGCTGATTAAGTTTCCAAAAAGTAAATGAGGTACATTACTGAGTCTTTCAGCTCAATTCCCAAAATAGAAGCAGGCAGCCTCTTTAATCACTCGCTCAAAGTCACAAGTGCTTTCTGAACCTTTACAGAGCCTTTAATAAGGAAGCTGCCAAATTCTTGGATAGATGCAACATCAGGGAACAGATTACCTCAGATGTCAAAGATACAAGCTACACTGCTATGCAGAGATGTATAAGGCAGAAAAAAAAAAATTCTAGTTTTGGTCACCTAACCACAAATTTAAAAAGGCCAGAAACATTAAACTTATGTGAATCAAGACAGACACCAGCAAAGCTCATCCCACAGGAGCAAACTACCAGCGTTCACCTGCCAGGACCTGAGTTTAGGCCAGTCTCTGTCTTCAGTTTCAGAATTGAGGGAATACCTACCAGCCTCAGAGGCAAAGCTCAATTAAAAGTCTGCAAGGTGCTTTGAACCTGCGAAGCTCTCAAATGTTAAGCATGAATAAAACACACCAGTCGAGGACGCTTCTGATCTTTCTCCCCACAGCCAAGAGGAAACTGAGACAGGGTAATTACAAGGTACGAATGCAACTAAGATGCCACTTGTCATTCCCTAGCTTGGGCAGAAAAAAGAGCCAAGCCGTTCTAGAAGTCCAAAATAATCAAGACCTTTTCTGCAAATCTCATTGCAAAATCCATGTCCAGGCTTTCCAATGAAGTGGTAAGTAGGACATAGGATCAGTGGATGACTATTTGCCTATACAGACATATAGAGTTAATCCAAATTGCTGTACTTTCTATATTCCTGTACTTTCCACAAACAGATTTTGGGCTACCCTTAATTTTAATTAACTTATAAATTAACTTAAGCAAAACTCAATTAAGCCCATTTAAAGTGTAAAAGCGATGCCACACACTGTAAGCAAGCAAACTAATCCCCCTTAAGTCCATTCCTGGAAGCCCTCCCACAAACATGTGCTCTGGAGACAGTCCACCACTAGGAATTTAAGCACCATTTCTTCCAACACCCTTCTAAGGATCCCACCAAGTGACCCAGTGTGAGGCTGCTTTGCTTTCAGTGCTTTCCAGGACCACAATAAAAAGGGAAATCCTGTACTTGCACGAGCACAGTTTTTGGCTAAACCTTCCCTTCCTGCTCACCGATGCTACGGCACTTACCTTCAATGAGAGCTGCTATATGTTGGCTCTTCTGAGAAGGAAGTTCCCTCACAATTTCTAGAGCTGTCAGGCCTCTGTTATCCTTTATGTTCACATCAATACCTATAGCAATAGGTGTAGAAATGGCAAAAGCAAGAACATTTTCTAATTACATGCAAATTTACCTCTTTAATCAATCACAGCTTACATTTGCCATCATCACCAGGAAGGAGTTAAAAAAAAGTGGTTTCCTCGAGTGCTGTGAGAAGGCATCACTGTATTATTGCTTCGGAGGGGGATCAATCTCTCACCTGCAGCCAGCAAGATTTGTACCACATCTGTCTTGCCAAACAAAGCAGCTTCGTGCAAAGCACTGCCCTTTTCAGTCTGCAAATCAAATGGAAAATAGCATGAACGTAGACAGTGGGGAATGGGGATGGAGGAGCGTTGTAGAAGGTTACAGAAGTGATAAATATTTTGCATCGTATATAAAAAAGGCAACAATATCTACAGTGAAACCACCCACACTGCTACACTAGTTTGGAAGTGAGGTGCAGGCTCAGACTAAACGCCAAGATGGACCTTTCTAAGGCTTCAGGAGGGATCATAGAATCATAGAATGCTTAGGGTTGGAAGGGACCTCTAGAGATCATCTAGTCCAACCCCCTGCACACGCAGGGTCACCTAGAGCACGTGGCACAGGGCTGCGTCCAAGCGGGTTTGAAGATCTCCAGAGAAGGAGACTCCACAACCTCTCTGGGCAGCCTGTTCCAGGGCTCTGGCACCCTCACTGGGAAGAAATTTTTCCTTAAGTTCCTGTGGAATTTTTGGCGCTTCAGTTTCCGGCCATTTCCCCTAGTCCTATCAGTGGCCACCACTGAAAAGAGACCAGCACCATCTTCTGCACTCCCTCCCTTGAGGTATTTATATACACTGATTTATATACACTGATCCCCTCTCAGTCTTCTCTTCTCCAGGCTGAACAGGCCCAGCTCCCTCAGCCTCTCCTCGTAGGGCAGATGTTCCAGGCCCCTGATCATCCTTGTGGCCCTGCGCTGGACTCTCTCCAGCAGCTCCACATCCCTCTTATACTGTGGACCTGACAAGGACATGAGACCCCACCACACACAAGTCAGTGATGTGAGAGCACCCTAGTGACAAGTGGCTTTAGCAAGGACCCCTCCAGGAGGAAGGATCTCTACTTTTCCCTGACACTGGTACACAGGTCCTCAGCCCCCAGCAAGCTGTGCAGCCCTTGACCCATGTGGATACGCTAGACGATACCTGATAGTTGCTATCCATGCCAGCATCCAGGAGGACGTGCACTACAGCCTTGTGACCATTCCTAGCTGCCAGGTGCAGCGGAGTGTGTTTCTTGGTGTTGCAGCTTAAAAGGTTGGGGTGGGCGTTCAAGAGCATCTTCACGACTTCCAGCCTCCCGTAGAGCGCGGCCAGATCCAGGGGAGTCTCGAACTTGTTGTTGCGCATGGTGGGGTCCGTGAGCTCCTCCAGCAGCACCTTCACCACCTCGGTGTGGCCGTACTGGGCCGCGCAGTGCAGCGCCGTCTCGTTGTCGTTGTTCTGCAGGGTCACAACCGCCCGCGCGTCAGAGCGGGGGAGCCCGGGGCCGCTCCGCGTCCCGCTCCCACCGTTGAAGTTTAAATGCAAAAACAAGACAAACAAGCAGAGGGGAAGCGGAGAGCCCGGGCTCGAACCGGAGCCCGGGTTTTCATCCTGTCATTTCATCATGCCATTCACCAGGCACAGATATCCCCTTACGGATTCATCAACCAACCCACCCAGGAAAAGCCTGGAGAAGCTTCACAAACATTCAGAGCAATGAGCTTTGCTCATACATGGGAAATCTATTCTGTGGGAAATAGCTGCTGTATTTGGGTAGCTTTCAAAGCCTTTAAGGTCAGAAGCAAGAGACCATACTGACATTTAAGGGACTTTTGAGCCGTATTTGGATTCCCATTAGTTCTGCTAGCTCTCAGGGAAAGCCACCTGCTTTATCTGTTGGCAGCAACCCGCAATTTGGGGCATCAAATCAAGGACTGCAGTAGGCAATAGGCAAACTGCAGCATTAATTCTCCCTGCTGTAGCTTAATTGTCATCGTTTCAGATTTAAACTTCAATTGTTCAGAATCCTACTTATCCTGATTATAACAGTCATTCCACCTTGGCAGCGCTGCAGCTTGCAAGCTGGTCAGAGTAGAAAGAGGGTGCAATAAGTCGCATGCAGTTTGTGAATTAAGAGGTTATTGAGCAAGGCAGATAGATCACTCCAACAAGCCTTTCATCATCAAGGCCTCAGGTCAACCAGCAAGGAAAAAATATCCACTAATAATGATAATACCCAAGCTACAAGTGAAAGCCTCCACAGCAAAAGCCCCATCCAGTTAACGCATGCAGCATCTCTCAGCTTAAAATCAGCAATGCAAAGTATTTAGGGACAAACAACCTAAGCATTTCATTTCCAGGTGCAAAATATGAATGCTGCCAGATTCCAAACACATTTGCCTTTTTTTTTTTTTCTCCCCCCTTTCAACTCCAGTTCACCTCAAGCTTCTAGTTTCACTACTGTGAACTATACAAGGAGGAACTGCTGTGCAAGGACTTGGGAAACACTTATCTAGGGATTTAATAGGTCCTTACAGACTTTACACACTTAAACTTTTTTTCGAAAGATTCACAGCACAGTTGGTCATTCTAAGGACAGATCCCATTAAAAGGGAAATGTACTTATTTTGACAGGTAAGAAGCATTGCTCTAGGAGCTCTGTGACTGTGCACACTTCTTTGGATTGCACTTTGCAGGACAGGTCAATATTTTGCACCATTTCACAAACAAGCTGCAGAATTTGTGCTCTGAGAGGACTTAAATCCTGTTACTGTGTTAAGTCCTGCCAGGGATTACAAGGGTCATGCATGCAAACTCCCCTCGGGTTCTCGGGGATTTGACTGCATCCTTTTTCAGCCACGTGAAAAGAGTCAGGGAAGCGGGAGGCTCTGGAGAGGCTCCCCAAACACGGCTGGGATAAAAGCCAGCGCTCCGGAGGCCGGGAGCAGCCGCGTGCAGCGCCGGGGGCTCGGAGGAGGCACGGAAAACACGGCAGAGTCACGTTAGCAGAGAAGTCACAGGGAAGCAGCAGGCGCTACACGTGGAGCGGCCGAGGCAGCCACGGTGAAGGAAGGGACATACAAGTGGACAGAAGTTACTGCAGAATAAAAGTTGGCACATGAAATACACACAGGGAGTGGAAAAGGGGAGAGAACAGAGAACTACAGAGATCATCACACCTATGGTTCTGCTTATCCTGCTGCTCTCGAGGTATTTAACAGGGCCATATGTAGCATAGTCTTATTTGCCAGGGAAGGGAACTGGGGACTGGTCACAGGTGATAAAGTGCCTTGAACCTTCTAGCAGGGGCTTCCCCCATGGCAGACTGGGCCCTGCAATTCCTGCTCTTGCATGAGTCCTCCTTGTCTCTGTTTTGGGAGAGCTTTGAGCAGTCAAAGATCCTGGAGCTCTTCCGGGGAAGGCACATGGCCTCCCTTCCCCATAGCCAAGCACAGAGCAGAGGGGAGCCTCAGCTGTGAGCACAGGAGCTCCAAGCTTCGTATTTACAGGAGATGCAAAAAGGATGGAACAGGGACAGTGTGAGTGCCTCTCCTCCAGGCGAGCGCCATCCGAGTCCTCAAGCCCTGGTAGGTGGATACCCCACGTTACAACCCTTGCAGATGTGCCTCACACACTACAAGGGAGCTCCTGCAGCTCCTTACGGCAGCTCTGACAGCAGCTGCTCTCCTCTTCCTCACAGGGCTTCGCTCCAAGAAAGGAAGCCTTAGACTTTGTAAGTTATCTTCCCAAACCAAACAAAACCCCTCCACAAGCAATGGAAATTGCCTGTTTTACCGGTCTAGTGACACGTCTGATACTGAAGCCCTGAGCACGGATGTCCCTCTTGCATCCACTGTTGTTTCACAGTTAAAAGATGAAGTAAAAACCCAAACTTGTGCAGAAGGTGACACCTAAGGTGACACCTAAGGCATGTCACAAGCTTCAGGCCCAAAACAGGCCAGAAGAGTGGGCAGGAGCAGCCCTGTCACCATCTCCTTCCCTCCTCCTCCTCCTCTCGGGGCACACACGAGTGCCAGTAGCGCCTTATTAGCAAGAATAGGGATCAACAGACCCCCTGCCTTCCTCCAGGCGCCCGGTGCCAAACGCACTAATACATTTCAGGAAAGGAAAACGATCCCCATATGTCCAGAGAGCTTTCGGGAGCCCTGCAGGTGGGTTTGCTGCCCAGGCCCATTTGCAGACTCCAGATGGTCGGCTTCCACCCTCCTCCGCGGCCCATCTAGATTTCGAGCACTTTCAACCCAATCTGCATTATTCATTTGCTTCTAATTAAAAAAGCCAACAGTAGGTTGTGAAGCGCAGTTTGTTTCTCCTTGAGCTATGTGGCAGCCTCCTCCGTTTCGTGTTTGCTCAGCTCCTTCGTATGGATTAAACAGCCAAACCCAAGGCAGCAGAATGAGCGCAAAAAAGCTACTTCTCCATCTCTTTGCCTAAACTTCTTGCTTTTCAGAAGTCCTTCAATACATTTTGTAGGGACCAGATATTTAACAAAAGGTATTGAAGGGTAAGCCAGAAAGTTAACTATTTCTCCTGCTTTTAGGAGGGTAAGAAGCTTCTGGCTTTCTTAGCTTTTCCTAAGCAGGATACCAACCTGATTTGTAGCCAGGCATATATAAAATGCTTTTCCCTCTTCTAAATTTCTGCAAATGTTTGGAAGGATGGAACAGCTTGTTCTGATCACTTCACAATTGAACTGCACTCTGCATGGGAGCTGAGAAGCTGGAAGCACCAACCAAGCAAGGGCCCTTACGCTTTGCACCTGAGCTTTTGCTCTGCAGCCTGCATCAAGCCTATCAAAAACCCAAGGTTTACAGGAAAGGGACCATTCCACACGCTCCTCATCAAACCTGGTCAAAAACTGGCAAAAAGATGGTCACAACTTCTCATGACCCTATCCGTGAAATAAGCCGGGTTTGTCCATCTCCCTAAAACCAAGGCAGGGCATTCAAAAGCACTAGCCTTAATCCCAAGAGCCTGCAGAACCCAAGTAGCATTGCCAAAGTCCCAAACTAAACACCTACTAAAGAAACTCCTCAAGAAAGCTCACTCAGCTTCATCCTTATACAGCTTTCCCATTCAACATTTTAATACTAGAATACTGCAAGATTCACTCCACCATCAATACTTTAGATAGCTTCTTTCAGATGGTTCAATTGCTCAGCTGTAACACGTTTCCACGCAGGACATGTGTTACTGTAAAATTCCAAGCTGCATTTTTTATCAAAATCACAGCTAAGGATGAGTTTCATGTAAATATATTTATGCTTAAAGAGGTTTCCACTAGAACACTACCTGAAATAGCAGTCTGCAAAAGCAATGAACTTAATTCCCAGCGGCTGGTAAGCTCAGGAATTTTGAATGTGTTTTTAAGGCACTGCAGAGGAAGCAGAGCAGAGGTTTTGACTAAACTCTGACACACAGATCTGCCATGGGTGGCTGCATCCAAAACAACGGCCTGGAAGCAACTGTGGCGTGGCAGCCGAAAGCAGAAGTATCTCACGAGAAAACAACAAATTCTTACACCACCACAGGCCTGGAGCTTCAGTTTGAGTAAAAATGAAAAGTGGGGAGTTTCTGAGAAAATACCACCATGTGTTCACACCAACAAGTGACCTAGGAACTTCATCTGCTCCTGCAACTGCTCAGTCTCAGCGCATCGTAAGTAAGTACTTGTGTTGTGTCTTTTGGTAGCTCAAGAACAGCTAAAAGCAGAGAGGAGCAAAACAGGCAAGAAAATGAGAACAGAAGACTAAGGCTGAAGGGTCAGACACACAGCAGACTTGACACCAAAAAATAGAGACTGATGCAATAAGCAGGACATGAAGGACTTGGGAAGGGAGGTGTAAACGTTAGTACCTTCCCTTCTCCCCGCCATCACCAAAAGAATTAGCTGTCCATTCCAACAAATACAGGATTATGCATTTTATAGGAGAAAAGGCATGAAAATTCACTCCAAACAGCCCACAGAGAAAACGCATCCATGTTTAAGCAGGAAAATAAATTTCCTTCTCTTTGCATTTATCAGCAACATTAGCACATGAAACAATACCTAGAGCATTTTAATTGAAGTAACATTACCTTTTGGAAGTCATCCAGCCAAATCAAGCAAACTGACCATCACCGTGAGTCCTACAAGGCTAAGCAATGAAGGAGCCCCCAGGAAAGTAAGGAAAAGCTTCCCTTAAATTATGTTTCTATAACTGCTTTGAAGAAAGAAACCCACAGTAAATAAATGGTTGCAATTTTACTTTTCCCCAAGCAGCTGTGAACTGAACAGGTATTACTGCAACTGGATGACATTGCACCTGGAAGCACGCGAGTGCAGCTTGAAGTAATGATGCAGTGAAATGCTGACAGCAAAGTACACACCTTGGCATTGATATATGGGTCAAAGGGGCCGTACTTTTTGAGTTCTTTGATCTCAAGAGCATTCTACAAAAAGGAAGAGGAGAAAAGAAAAAAAAATGTGATAATGAAATGGGTGAGATATAGCAACAAAGCAATGGGTGACTCCCAAGGGGTGGAAGTGACAGAACACACAGCATCTTGTTCCAGTCAAGAGCTATTGGCAGCAGAAGCCATTCCAGCTGCCGGTTCCTGTAACTTGAACCACTGGGCACTTCATTTGCAGGACTCCAAACACCAGCAGCACAGGGTGTTCAGCTCACTCCTCTCTTCCACTAAAGGGACATTAAGGAAACATTACCTGGAGGGACTGCCCTGAGCTGTTAATCCTATGCAAAGGCTTCCCCTCTACCTGTCCTCCTCACAGCAGCACAGTTTACACTCAGGCCCCTCAGTCAGTTCTTATCAGATTGATTGTAAACAGTTTACTACCCTGCCTGAACCTATTTAAGCAGACTGAAAGCCTGCAGCTGTGCCTGGGGTTGTTACTGTTATTAAGCACAGCCCCAAACTGGAAAGCCATCAACAAAGGCATTAACACACATGCTGCTAATTAGTCCTGATGAACAGAGGGGTGGTACTGCTAAGCACTACCACAGTATTTTTCATTTTATGATGCTTTAGAAGCCATCATTGAGCCTTAGAACAACCCTGGGAGGCAAGTTAACTATTTTACATTGAGGATCAAAAAGCTTAGGCAGGGCACTTGGTGCCCCCAAAGCATGGGTGGAAGCAGGAATAATGCTCCTAAACTTGACTCCTCCAGGGAGCTGGCTACTCAGCTTCTGAAAAAGTTTAATTTTGATCTGTCCTGTATACAGCAAAAGCTAAAAGCCCCCATATCATTCAGCTGGACCTTCTCTGACCAGTTTTGTTAAGCTTGAGCCAGAAATATCTATGTTACTTGTGAATTAACTTCTGAGCAAATACACATTTTCAGCCCTATGGTATGAAGGCAGCCAAATTTGCTTTGATTCCCTCCCTCCTACCTGGCTGATAACCTGAGTGGTTTAGCAGTGGAGTCACAAGGACAACAGATATTCCTGCCTCCAGGACAGGGCAGCCAAGGGTCTGTTGCAGCTCACAGCACCCGATTTGAACACGTTACCGTGTCTGCCCAAGCTCACTCGGTCACAAGCAGCTCAGCAACAGAGCTCAGCTGGCCTTGCTGTGCAGAACAGCCCTTTATATAAACCAATCCATCTGCATCTTAGCCCCAAAGCAATCAGGTTGACAAATGGAAGAAATCTGCATGACTTTTTCCTTGCTTGATTGAGAAAATATCTTATTAAGTTAGAGATTTATCTGGGGCCAAGTACAGCTAAAATTATCTTACAACTTACAAATTAGTTAACTGGAGCAAGTGCTAGAGACAAGCCAGGAGAGGAGCTAAGAGAGCGGGGCCAAACAAAGACTAAACGAAGCTGCTTTGATTAGTTCCCCAAAGAAGGGAGCCAGTGGATCCTTTGACAGTACTAGAAATCTTCTCGGTTATTCAGCAACTGAAAGGAAAAACCATTTGTGTTAGTTTTAGAAGCCCAGTATGAAAGCAGGAGACCACTTCCTACGTGCTCAGTGGTTCTCATAGCATATATTTTTACGTAGATAAGCATATATATACTCAAGCACTAACTCAGACTGGAGGTTTTGCTTTAGACAGCCCCCTCCTTATCCTATTAGCAAGCAGGACTCTACAGCACTTGCTAGCAGATTGGGCAGGTCAGGAGGCAGCTGAAATGGTCTTTCTACATCCTAGCGAGGTGACTCAATGACATGTGGCACTACAGAGCAACACGCAGACCTGCTCATTCACTTTGGTGTGCGAAGGCCCTTGGTGGATGAGGAGTTTCACTATGTCTGCATCTCCTTTCCACGCTGCCAGGTGCAGGGGGTAACAGCCTTTGCAGTCCGCTACGTTGGTTAGAGCGTCGTTCCTCAGCAGAACTTCCACCACGTCCCTGCAAGAGAAGGGAAATGTGAGTCCAGGAGGGATCCTGTCCCTGGTCACATAGGATTTTATCCCCCCACCCTTTTTTAATCACCTGAAGAGAAATATTTCAGGGATTATCTTGAAATAAGATTTTAATGTGCTCCTATTAAATGCTGCCAAAGAAGAAAGAGTGAAAGACTGTTGAGAGGAGCTTAGAAACAGCCTATGTTATTTTTGTACTAATGCAGCTGAAAACAGAAGTCATCCGCTAGCCATTCTGGTGAAAAGTGAATTGCATCAGCACAGTGAAGCTGAATAAAGATTTTTAGCTTTATTCAATCTCCCAGTGGTTTAGGCAGCAGTGAAAAACACAATATCTACCATACTGAAGACTATAAATTTAGAAATGTATATATAATGTGCAAAAGCAAATTTAAGTGGTGCATGTACAGCAATACTTTAGAAACCAGGCTGCAGAAGACTGTTACTGAGGAACCCATCTTTAAGACCTTTTTATATATTACCCAAACCATTTGCAAATAAAGAGGTGGATGAAAGGCTCAATATTCTGTCAAATTAAAAAATACCATATTATATATATATATAAAAAAATATAAAAAACTCTATTCTGCAACTGTTGCCTCTGTATGTTCACTTCTTGGCCTGAAGATGGTGTAGTTCTGCACCACTGCCACCTTTTCCTTTAGAAGGAAACAGCTCCACATTGGAGAGATTCCTACAGAAACCAGTTTGCAAAGCACGCTGCTTTCTGCGTGACAAAAGGCATTAAAAGACAACTCACTTATGACCATTCAGAGCAGCGTGGTGCAGCGGAGTGTAGCCGGTGCTGTCCACGCAGTTCACATTTGGCCCTCTCCAGATGCTGCAAGACAGAAAACGCACAGGGAACACTTAAACGTGCATCCAGTATCCAGGGAATCGGCAGGGAAAACGCGGCCGGGTCTCCTGCCCCGCCGTCTG
>NW_010585454.1:23042-38966 GCF_000705375.1 Tinamus guttatus | reverse complement strand
GAGCCCGGCAGGGCCAGCAGGGCTCTCGACTGCTGCTGAGGGACCTGGTGGCCAGTGCCACCACCGCCTTCCAGAACGGGCACAGGAATCAGAATTCATGCGTTCTTCCAAGGAAACCCAAAGCCTTTCACCTTCCACAGCCCTCTACTGCAACCCGTCAGTCCTCGCAGGCTGCTTTAAACGCGACACCTTGAAGAACCAGCAGATCCCTTGGACCACATGTCTCCTAACAGGGCACATTTTCCTGCTTTGTTTCGTTTCTAAACGAGGGGTCTAACGTCACAGGCCCCTCTAGCCCCCAGTTTAACTGGAATGAATCCTGGACCAAGCGCCAGCTCAGGGATAAGCCGAGCAATGCCCCTGCCTCCAGAACACACCTCCGGAGCCCTCCTTGGGAACGCAGCAGAGCCTCTTTCCTCCAAGACATTCCCACTCCAGACCTTTACAAAAAGCTTTGGAGCCCAAAAACAGATGCAAACTGCACGGCAGGAGACAGTTAGGGGGAAATGCAGCCAAGAAGACAGGGAAGAAAGCCACAAAACCCAACCCGCAAAGGATCAGGAGGTTTAACCAGAGGCATTCCTGCACTGCCAGCACAGCAGCCCTTGCCAGAGCCACCGGCATCACTTGCAGGACGATGGCCAAAGCCCTGTCCCCAGGATGGGCAAGTCACCAAATACAAGCAAAAAACTTATCGAGCAAAAAGCACCCAGCTGCAACAGGTCTGAAGCACGAAAGGGACCTGAGCAATTCGGAGGCTCCGGTTCATTTTTGGCAGCAGGCTCAGCCACTGTGGTTGCCCAAATAATTTACCGCTTATTTAATGTGGCTATTAATGGTTAAAAGCAGTGCCAGAAAGACTTGTCTGCAGTCTCGATCAATTGAAGCGCTGCATCTGCAGCTCCCCTTGCACGCATATGAAGAACAGCACCATTCAATAGAATTTCAGCTGAAAGATGCATTTATGAAATAAGGAAAACAGAGATTAACGGCGTACCGGCATAAACCAGGTCACTTGCTCCAAGGGACCCAACTGGTTGGCAGCAAAAGTGGGGACAGTAGCACGAGACCCTCCTGGTTGAGGCTTTAGAGCAAAATACAGAGCTCACTCCATAGGGCTCAGGAGAGGAGAAAAGCTGCAGTCTAAGAGGGACCTTCTGCTACTGCAAAAGTCTTCTGTAACTGCGGGGATTTAAAAAACATTAAAAAGAAGATTGTTATGTCACTGACACTCCTTTTCTTCCCCAAACAGAGGCAGCTTTTATCAAAGAAAGGTCATATCCCCCCGAAGTTCAGACTGAAGGAACCAAAGGATCCAAGAATCTATTTCTATTTTGCTGCAGTGGAAGTACATCAATCTCTTCCCTCCTCTTCCTCCCCATTCCTTGGGGTTAAGAAGGCCATAAAGTTCTTTGGACTTAACAGAAGCCAAATCCTTCACCCCAGTTTTATTTATGCAGTGCATAGCATTGCAGTGACAGACTGCGATAAGGTCCCCAGCTTCTCATTTCAGCTCTAAACACAGGAAAATCCCTCTACCACAGCCCGCAGAAACGCGGAGCTGCAAAAACACGAGCCTGGGAATGTTCATTTTGAAAGACACCGCGATTCCTCCGGAGAACTATTTGCAGTGGCCGGATTTCACTTCTGAAGTGCAGAGCAAGTCAGGTCTTTGGGGTCAAAACAGCAAATTTGGAGGTTGAAGTCAACGGCCCCTCAGCAAGAAAGTCACCAGCAGGACCCTCCCTTGCGTGTCCTGCTCCGACGGCCGGGGGTGACAAACGGCCCCGGCGCTCGGGGTGGCACTGCCACCCTCTCACTCCTTTTGCAAACCCATTTTTCCCTCCATGACTGCAGCCCTCTCTCCCAGGAAGCTGAGAAATATGAGCTTTGTTCACAACCCACCCATGTGTCCATCTACAGCGCCCAGGTCCCAAAGGTTTGTAGAGCCCACGGCCCAACGGGAGCTTAATTTTGCCTGTCACTCTTGGCTTATTGTAAAGCACTTGACGGAAACGTGCTTTTTGCCTTCATTAATATTTTCCATTAACTGCAGCAGAGTTAGCACTAAAAGCACAGTATTTAAGTGCCTGGCATTGTCATTTTCCAGCTGCGGCATCTTACGAATTACAAAAACAATTCAGACTCAGTATAGAAAATGTGGGTGGCCATTTAACACACAGCATAATTATATAATGCATTGCAGAGAAACCCAGTATTTTAAATGCATGCAGAAGTCTCACTTAACGTTCCAGTCCAGCACAGGAAGCGTTTGGTGGATATAACACTCTCCCACTAAAATTACTGCCTCCATTTTTCTATCAGAAACATGCAGTAACTCACATTGATTTAGTGCTCCAAATATGAGGATGTTGCTGAGCTCGTTGCAACTAAGTTCAGTAATTACCTGCTAACAACCAAGGGACCCAAAGCAAAGAGCTCTCAAAGTGCAAGGGCTTGGAGGGGAGAGGGGACGATGGCGTCTCTCTGGTTTTTGCAATGATTCCCAATGAAGTTTTCTTCTGGGCAAGTGAAACACAAAGCTAAAAACACAACTTCATCCACTTCAGTGCACGAGATGAGTAAGAGTATAGAACAGGCAAAGGGAAAAGGGGGAAACACTGAACTAAGACCACCTAAATTCCAACTAAGATATGTGAAATCACTAGTGAAACGCAGCTAGTTCAAGGCTGCAATTAATGGCAATTAATGTACAGGATGGGAGAGCAACACCTGTAAGGAAAGAACGTTGTGCTCAAACATCTGGGTAAAGCAACTAGTTTGCAAACATTAAAAGAATGAAACTGCCAGAGCACACAAATTCATCCCACTGGGATTCAAATGTGCTATTCCAGGAAATCCGGGTACTTCAGAATGTGGTGCATAGGTTAAAGGCAGAGCGAAGGGGAACGTGCATTAAACGTGCAGAGACCCGAGAGCATCAGTCCCCCGCGAGCAGAGGAAGCCCCTTCGCTCCAGCCGAGGCAGGAGGACACCGGCCTCTCCATGGAAAGGCCGTGGACACCTCGGTGGGATTAACGCGTCCGCGCGGGATGCGGATACGGAGTCACCGGAGCCCCTGGCAGAGGTTTGTGCAGCAGCGACGGGGCCCCTCGCTCGCTCCGTCTCTCCGCGTTGGCGGGACATTCCCGCTTTCCTTGCGGGGCAAGGACAAGCAAGGACAACTGTGTTTCCAATTATGGGGAGCAGGTGAAGACATGCAGTCTACACTGCAAAAGGAGAAAAAAGAGAATTTGGTGCCTGCTGGAGGTGCTTTTCCCCTAATTGCATGCAGCTATTTTAAAATAAATCCTTTCAAACACACGAAAAGAAATACAATCAACTACTGCACGCGTTGCTTTGCACGAACACCCAGCGAGGCTGGAGAAGCAGACGCAGCAGAAGCTGCTGAGCTGCCTCCAAGTGCAAGAGCTCCTCCAACAGGTAATGCCCTCACCTAGAGGCAACTTCCTGATTTATGGACATATTTATAGGGAGAATTTGCTTATTTTGCAGCTGCACTTGTGTAGCAACTCTTCTGGAAGCTAGGAAATGCACCCACAAAACTCAACTTTCCCAGATAGGGCTCTTGCTTGCGACAAACAGCTCTAGGCAGGGGTGCACACGCGTCCCATCTAGGACCAACCTGTTCTCCTCGGGGGACTTTCTCCTTCAACACTTTCCACATTTAGGTTAGCTTAGATCAAGATCTTAATGAAGATGCACTCAACATCAGCAAATCTTAAGTTCATATCAGCAGCTTTGAACGTAAACACCAAGCCAAGGTCTGCAGGCACCCACGTTTGGGAAAGGGACATTTGGGGGAAGCTCTGAGGCTCCAGCTCCGTCACCACGTGCAACAGCAAAGCCCATGGATATTTAAATAAAGGATAAATAAAGGATATTTAAATAAAGCCACGGGGGCCCCGAGCAAGACAACTAGTTGTCTGGTAGGAAGAAGAAGGCGGATGGCAGCAGAAACCTCAGCACAGCCCTGAACTGCCCCAAAACCAAGAAAACTTACGGGTGAGCTCGTGGAGAGCTGCAGAATGACTTGTTTGATCTCTTACACATCTGAACCTCTTTCCTTTAGAAATTTGGGCCAGAAGGAGGAGGTTTGGCGCATGAGAAAAACATAACTTCCCTCTGAGCGAAGCTGTCACGTAGCCCAGTTTCCAGCGGCGGGATGTAAAGCTGAAGCTTCCCAAGAGATGGGAATCCACGCGCTGGGAAGGGGCTGCGCTGGGAACAGAGGCTTTGGAAAACAAAGCAGAGGAACCAAGTCTCCTCCAGGAGGAACCAGACCAAGAATGAAGGGATGGGGGCAATCACTGGAGGAACCCTCAAGGAACCAGCGCTGTCTCCGAGCACCGATGGCTGCATCCATTTGCATCAGGACCTTTATGGGATCCTGGCCCCCTGCCCACTTGGTTCCTTTCCCCATTGCTCTCCAGGGATCACTTTAGTCAGTGCAAGCAAGAAATCAGTTCTGCTGCTGTTTAAGTGGTATCTGCAGTTCCTGCAGAGGACATCGACACTGAAGCTTTGGGAGGACAGGCTTAAAAGCATTTATTTCAAAATGCTCCTTCTCTGCCTTTATAACTCCAAGGCAATAAACGAGCAGCTCCTCACTGCCTCCCTGCACGCGGAAATCCAGCGTATTGCCCGCCCCACAACACACCTCCCAGTGGGTTTCTTACAGTGGGTTAGACGTTCCCTTCAATGCACCAGAAGGATGAAGATGCATTTGACTCCCAGGAACAATCTGGCTTTCAATTTACCTCCTCTCACATTTGATGGAGATGTGGAAATGCTGCACTGAATGGGTGAAAAAGCAAAGGAAGAGCTTACTGTTACAGCTACCACTTTTAAGGCTCATGTTTATCCCTATCTTTTCCTTTAATCGACTTCTTTGGATAGGAAGAGGGCAGCTCTAGACTCTTACAGATGGCTCCTGGCAAGAAAAATGCATTTCTTTGAACTTAATGTACGGTGGGGATGACAGGGGACGCTGCCACTTGGAGCGTTATGACATGGCAGAGGACGGGTCACTTGTGCGTGTTGTGCTACATTAAAGAAGAGCTCGGAGCAGGATGCAAAATAAAGAGCTGCAGGGGGTGGAAGATGAGGCCTGGTTTGAGTGCAGGCACTGCCCTTTATTCCTAGGGCCGATACAGACACTCGCAACCCGCTCCCGCTTCCAGCGGATTTCATGCAGCCGAGCGGAGTTCACATCCAGCACGGGCTGTATGTGCTGGCAACGGAAGGCCGGAGCTGAACAAAGCTTTTCTGAAAGGATTGCAAATAACCGCAGCTCTTCCCTGCAAAAAGGCAGGGAAGCATCACCAGGAGCTTCGGCTCTTCCCTGCAGCGCCGGCGGCAGCTCCCTCTCCGTGCACTGCCCAAGGCAGCAGGTTGGCAGGGCCAGGGAGAAGCCACAGGGAAGCCGAGAGCAAACGGGCATCGCCCACAGGTCCTGGAGCCTCCTCACCTGCAGCCCACGGGCAGCACCGTGCCCGGAGACGTCCGTGTCCGGAGACGGCAGCGCTGGAACCGGCTGAAGCCAAAGAACTTGGAAAACACAGAGGGGAGGATGATCCGGGCGATTCCAGGAGGGAAGGGACAACTGGCATCATTTTAGAAGAAGTTTCCAGCTGGCTTCTGAGGCACATAACTAAGCTCCGACGCAGCCTCTGCTCAGGGCTTAACAGCATTTTCAACCCGGCCTGTTTGAATTTTTCCAGATCCAAATCCTCACTGCCCGGCACTCGCTGCTGTAGGAATTTAACCTGAAGAACAACGGTTGAAAACGTTGTCTTTCTTTTGCTAGGCAGGGAAACTGATCCCTAAGAGAAGGCAGAAATTTGGCAATACTTGCAAAACAATTACAAAGCTTCTAATGAGTTTTACTAAATGTCACTTTTGCAGTGAATCCTCCTGACTAGATGAGTTTGAGGAGCATGAGCAAAAGGAAGACATTCCTGCAGAAATTCAATAAATTCCACAGCATTATGGAAGTCATATAAAACAGCCTGGAGCTGAAAATACCATAAAATTGTGAACTGGAACTAGTGGCATTGCTACCGTAAGTTTTCCTCGCTCTTTATTTGAAATTAAAGTTTTACTGTTTCCATAGTGCTGGAGAAGCTCTATTTACGGAGAAGAAAATACAGTATCAAAAGAAAAGAGCAAAGTACCCGAGTTTTACAGCAAACAAATCTGAGTATGTCATTCCCGCTGCCCATCACTCCCCTCCTTCACGGAGAATTGATGCACCGGTTAAATGCCTGGGGATGGCATAAAACACCCTCCTGGCTGCCTGGTCTGCAGAACAGCTCCACGTTCACTGCCATGATTGGGATTAGAACAAATCAAAGTTACCATTTTTGTCAGCACCCACCCTAATCTGATCCGATCTGCCTCTCGGGGGGATTTCTAGCATGTAGGAGCTCTGGAAAGGCAACGCTCCATTCGGACACGGACGCCCTCCTCCTTGCTGGGTCTTAGAGAAGCGTTACACGGAGAAGTTAGATCCACCTCCGTATCCCCCCCATCTTTCCATGGGAAAAGAGACTCCTAAGGAGATCCGCTGCGTCCTCGGGACGCGGGTGGCCGGGGCAGCCCTGTTGTACCTCAGCGATGCCGGCTCCAGGGCCCGGAGCGCTCGGAGGGCGCCAGGGCCCGCACCGAGCGCTAACCAGAGCTGCTGGGTCCTGACCTGGGGGAGGAACAGGAGAACGGGCTGAGTAAAGCAGACACGGAGAAACCAAGACTTAGAGACCGAATTATCCCCTCCCCAGTGTCAATTAAACAGCAAATGCAATTATTTCATACCAGCAACTCCATCTAGAGCACACTTTAGCCTTAGGGAGACTGGGAAAGATTAGATGGGGGCTCACATAGCAGCTCGCATCCCCCGTGACGCTGTCGAGATCGGGGACATCGGCCGGTCGCGGCTTCTCGCGCAGCGGAGAGCTGCGTTTTCCAGACGGAGCAGGGAGCGGGCGCCGGGCAGGCACCGAGAGCCCCGCAGCGCACGAGGACGGGCGGGAGCAACGCGACGCGCGGGTGAAAAGCGCATTATTCACTGCAATATTAAACACTGAACGCAGCGGGCTGGCAGAAGAGGCCCTCAAGGAAAGATGCCCAGGACTGCCGAATTAAGAGGCTCAAAAGCTTCCACTTAAGTATGTGGAGCACACGCTGCCCTTCAACATAGCCCACGGCTCCCTAGTCACATCAGCCATCAAGGGGTGTCACCCACAAAGCTCCATTTCGGTACGTATCAAACCCCAGGGCCGTGGCTTACGCGGAAGCCCTGGAAGGCAAAAGGGAGCCCCGGCCGAGCAGGGAATTAACTGACAAGATGCAAACGCGGTGGCTCCAGAGCACGGCCCTGACCCCCAGCGAGTCCTCCCGGATGAGCTTTTGAACCGAGACTCAGCAGAGGCAGCGGCTCTAAGTGGGAAGGCAGAAAAGTGAGTTTCCGATGGCGTTCAAGGGAATATTTAGGACAAACCCGATCCGGTCTCAAATGCTGTTGGGAAACCCCACTGTTGTTCCACGCATTGGGAAAGCATCAACTTAACACTCGCCAGACAACAGTCTTTAAGCAAGTGTCAAGCACTAAGTGGGGCTGAAACGCAAAGGAACAACCTTTTACAAGGTTGCAAGAAGCATCTCAAGATGTGGCCTGTTAACAAGCGGGCACGAGCGCGCCCGACTGAGGCAGTGGATTATTTCTGAATCTCCAGATAGCTCCTGTAAAGGTTGTCATTACTTGTCTCTGCTATCAGTACCACAGTGACAAGCAGCGAGGTGCAAAAACCCAAGTCAGCAGCAGCCAAACAGCACGTGCTCCACACCACGCTCGTGCAGGACAGGTTTTAGATAATATTAATCCAAAATCCTTAAAATATTTCTGCTTGCTCCCTGGAAAACACAGAAACAGCCTTGAGGTGTTTCCTGTGTTAGATACAGGTCTCGCAGCCAGGAGCTGTCCTGGTGGCAGAGCCTTTCCCACCGGAACATCCTGTGGCGCGGGACGGTCACATCCACAGGGCAGAGCACTCTGTTAGGAACAAAACTTTCCAGTCCCTCAAGCTCTCTGCCCGTAAGTAATAGCACCTCAATCGTGACCGATCACCCCCGTGTAGCTGTGGGGATGTCACTGCTTTACACCTTACCCAGCACGGGCTGCTCCGGGGATGGAGGGCAGGAACTCCTTTCCTTGCACGGTAGCTCTGCACAGCTGCCTCGTTCCCAACTTTCCTGAGGAATTTCAAATAAGAACAACAAGCCAAGCGTGCATGAGCTGTGGGATAACACCCGAATCTTTAACTACCACAAGGACTCCTATAATATCCAAGACTAAAACCTTGTGAAGCAGTTATGGTAAACACGCAGGAACAACAGCCGGCGCTACGCTTCTGCACACACAATTTAAATGCAACATTTACCCTTCAGAAGTCGACTTCCAAGTCCGGTTGACTTCAAACTTCTCCTTAAGCTCAACAACAGACAGGCGCCCTGGTTATTTTTGCATCTGAGAAAGTCATTGCAGACGACGCAAACCAGTCGGCACACGGCAGAGCCGGCGCTTCCCAGCACGGGAATCACTGACAGGGAACAGAGCAGCTCGTTTGCAAGGGGGAAAACCTGGGCACGTTTCCAAGTGGAAGGATCTCGTTTCTGGGCTTGACCAGACAACGGGGGTTCCCGGGAGCAGCTCTCCTTGAGCCGAGCCGTTCCGGGGAATATCCAGCACCAAGGAGCACGTTGGCGTTGCCTCCTCCGAGCTGCAGGACCAGCGGACCCAATTCTCATCTTTCTAGATGATTCTCATGTAGAAGATTCTCATCTTTCACTCTTTTTGTTGAGCGAAAAGGAATGTCAAGGACATCCTGTTTCATTCTTTGTCAAGCATTTCCTTTAGCCTCGATTGGAATTACCAAATCCAGCATGTATCACATACACACTCCAAGCTCTGTGTGTTTTCAGCTGTTTCTAAGGCAGAGATGAGCTATGGGAGCTCAGACAAGCTCCTTCAGCCTGCACCAGGCTGAAACGAGGCTCTAAAAAGCATCGGATGCCACAAGAGGAATGCAAGTAATTTTCAGACACATAAAGGTAGTTACTAAGGACACACCAGGACAACCAAAGGTCACCCGAGGGGATCACAGCGTGAATCAAGGCCCGTTCAAAGTCTTTCACCTGGCAGCCAACGCTCCATCAGATTTAACACCACACAGCGAGAAACCGCAGCCGGAAAAACACTGGAAAGAAGAACTAACAGAAGCCAAGCCGTGGGACTTGCAGTCCTCTATTTCGGTCATCTGAGGGACTTCACAGCCTTGTAACAGAGCCAGGACTAGAATGCAAAAAGCTTCCAAGTCCCCAGAGGTCACAGCTTTATCATAACCCTGTTCCTGCTTCCTTAAAAAAAGCAATTTCTGAAATTAAGAGTAGTATGGAAGGGCCTGGGAAGGCCACATGTATCTCTGCACAGAAGGTCTTCAAGCCTTACCCAGCACTAGGCTTCTTTAATCGGATTACACTTAAAACCAGACATTTTACTCTGTGATGCTAAACTTGAAAGGATTTCTCCTAGTGTCCTAATTCGGATGAGGCAAAAGTCATTCCACCTAATTTCCAACCCACTTCAATATTAGATTTGCAAGACCACCAGTGACATTTTCTGGCTTGTGAGTCTGAAAAACAGCAGGCAATAGGATTAGACATAAATCTAATGAGATAATGTATTTACATAATATTTATGGCACTCACTTTTAGGCTAGGTTGTGTATTGTATCCTTAGCATGCAACACTGCAGATACTTCCTTTTACCTGAAAAAAGCTCAGGGTTTATGCTTAAATTTACCTTCCTTTTAAAAGAAATCAGGTGCTTAAACAACAAGCTACACTGCTCATGTAACATAAGTTTCCCAAGCCCAAAACACATGAATTCAGCTCCAGCTTCAACTCTATAGCACGGACTCTCTTGCAGAGCTTGGAAGGAGCCTGGCCTGCACACTGCAGGTTTAACAACTGCTTCTTGTGTTGTTTTGCTCACACGCAGCCAGTTTCAGCCCTAAGCACTGGTTTTATTCGTTAACCCTTAGCGTGGTGCGAGGGGGGTCACGTCAGCCGGTCTCTGCCAAGTGCCCCGTGCGTCCGCGTGGGTTCGGCGCTGGGCACCGCGGCGCCTGCCCGGTATTTAAATCTGCTTTTAGGAACCGTGGGGAAAAAAATCACTAAATACATGAGAAAAGGGGTAATGCATGGGCTGAACTCCAGCCTGGTAATGCTCCTGGTTAAGGTGGTGATGGTAAAGATGTGCTTTATCCAAATGTGCATGGTGTGCAAGACAAAAACAAGAGCTTTGGATTAAAGCTTGCGTGCAGCAGCCCCGATGCTCTACAGGAGTTTCTTCCAGGACCCAGATCCCTACAGAAGAGCTGCACACACCAGAGCTGGACTAGCCCCACATCCAGCTCCAGTTAAAAGGGAAGATCCAGAAAATATAACTGTGAAACTCCTCTGTGCTCCTCCAAGGCTGCCCTGCTGCAACTCACAACGAAGGAATCCCCTGATAAAACCTGGGCATTTCTTAAGCAAGTCACGGCCGTCCCGAGATGACAACACAAAACTCCTCTGTGCTCCTCCAAGGCTGCCTTGCTGCAACTCACGCAACGAAGGAATCCCCTGATAAACCCTGGACATCTCTTAAGCAAGTCACGGCCGCCCCGAGATGACAGAGTCATTTATTGAATTCAGCTAAAATCGAGGCTTGACACGATGAACGTCCAGGCGACGGATCCGTCGGACGCTGCCCGGCTCCAGGCGGGACGTTCCCGCTGCCCACGGGAAGGGGCAGACACCGGCTCCAGGAGGTCGCGCTGCCGACTGCGGCTCCGGCACAGCCAGGCCGTGCGCACGCGCCGAGCACCAGCTTCTTCTCCAAGAAAACTGACGCCTTTTGGCCCTTCTTGATGTTAATTAGGCATTTTGCCCCTTCGTTCATCCACTGAAGAGTTCTCTTTGGTGACAGCTACACTCCCGGGTGGACTCGCATTTCATTTTATGTTTTTTTGCCCTTCTGCAGAGAGAAACTGTATTAGGAGTCCGTTGCTATAGAAACAAATCAATCCTCAACAGTTTTATTTTTACCAGTTTCTGTGCAATCGGATTTATCTCATTTCCAGGACTAAGCCCTGCTCCAGGGCGAGTGCTCAGGACCGGCCCAGGGCCACGTCCAGCACCTCCTCTATCCGGCAGAGCCGCCCGCGGGCACCGTCACGGAAGGAGCCCGGGACTTGTCCCATCCCTGTCCGGCCGCGCTGCGAGGGGAGTTTTCCTCTTCTTCTTGGTCTGGGATGAAGGCAGGAATCTGCACGTAGCGCCTCTCTTCTGGATCGCGTCTTTCACTCCTTTTTCTTTCCTGCTTGCTCACCCTTCAATCGCACCGCAGTAACACACTACATTAAAAAAACCAAGTCCATCACATGAACACTGCTCCTTGGCTCCATTGCTCCTAATATCTCACAGAGAGCTGCACACATTCATCTTTAGAAAGCTGCTCTCTGCCAAACCTCTCTTACCACTGGGCAAGTGTAGTTGCAACATTCCAATATCACTGTTAAATCCCCAAAGCTTTTCCCTACGCACTCGGTGTCCAGCTGAACTCGGCAGAGCTCCTGCCCTCGAGATGCAGCTGCATCTACAGGACATTTCTTTGGATTCAGGTCTGCAGAAGGGAACACGTCTTTGGAAGCGAAAGCATCTCACTGCCGCAGTACCTCCTACTTGTTTACACACATACCAGTGGTTTTGCTCCCGAAATTCCTACACACAACTCAGCGGCAGGACACCAAGTTCGGGAGGTCTCCTGTCCACCCTGACTTCCACCCAGCGCACTGAAGCCCCACGAACATCCCTGACCAACAGGAGCAGCCCTTCTCTGTGAGCTGCTCAATGCAGCTCCTTACTCCAGCACAAATAAGGCGAATCCTCAAGTCCTCAAAATGCAAATTTCAAGGAGCCGCCTGGGATTTTAACCAAACCATGAGAGCACCTGACTCAAGCCGCTCCTGAACACAAACTGCCTCCTCAGTTCCCAGTTTCTTGCAGCTATTTTGGAGTTTCTGGGCAGTCTGGCTCAGGGCACGGAGGATGTGGAGCTCCTGGGATCTTCTGTTCAACCTGACGCTCCTCCTGTCCCACCGAGCCCACGACAACCCCTGGCAGAGCATTAGGGTGTTACCACACGGCCATTCCCAAACCCCTTCGGTACTTGGGGACACTCTGGACACTCTCCAATTACGGAGCAGCCACAAGCAGCCTCCTCTGCTCCACCTGAAACAAACCGCGAGCACCTTCGAGGGGGCAAATCCCGCATCCCTGCGGGGTCTCGGCGCACGGTGGAGACGAGGGGCCAATATCCAGGGAATCCCAGCCCACACCCCCACCAAGGAGGCTCCGGAGCTGCCCAAAGCCCCTGCCCTGAAGGGGGAAACAGCACCCGACCCGCTCGCCCGAGGGCACGGAGCGACTTTTCCGGCAAGACGGAAAACCTGGCCTAATCGCAAAAACCTGCTGACCAAACAGGCAAAGAATCTTCCAAAGCTGGACTGGGAGATCACACAGATACTGAACTCTTAAAAAAAAAAAAAAAAAAAAAAAAGCCAATAATTGCAATCCTGAATTATTGCAGAAGTGCTTAGGAAACAATTCCCAAGGAAAGAGCGGGTGCACACCTCATGCCTGTGGCACTAATGCTCTTGGCAATATAGTGCTCAGGTATCTAATTAAAGAGAGATCCGTCCTGCTTAGCTGTTTGCAGGGCAGGGTGGGGAACAGAAGCCAGTTTCAAGCTTGCCCAGATATTATTAATCACAGCAGCCAGAAAAGTCCCAGCCTCGCTCACATCCCTGTTCCAGCCCTGTTTTACGAGGCAGCAGCAACGCGCTGGGAGCAGCTTCCTCCTGGAGGGGAAGGGCGAGATAAGGAGCGTGGAGCCGGCGCCCCGGACCTCGGAGCCTCCCTGGGGCCGGCCCTGCGCGGGCAGCTGCTCCCAAAGCCCCTTCTCCCCCAAGGACCCGCTCCCATCCCGCTGCTCCCACGGGAGCCGGGAATCCCGCCGGAGCGGAGCCGCTCCCCTCATCCCCGCGGATCCAGGAGGGATCGCGCGGCAGCTCCGCGCTGGATGAAGCCCCGCAGGGCACAGCTGGGTTTCCAGAGCACAGGCAGAACTTGTGGCACTTGCCAAATTATTTCTTGAAACCACCACACTGCACAGGAACAAATATGAAGCCCCACTATTTATTTTCCCCCTCCTCTCCTCACCCTACACAAATCACCCTCCTGACTCTGACCACTTTTGGACTACGCTGAAGTGTTTAACCGTTATACCATGTCATTTCCTAAACCAAAGAAAATCCCCAGCAGCGATGCTGCTGCAAACTGACTGCAACACTTGCTTTGGCTTCGGTGAAGCAACCACCAAACCCCTTCGCACGGCAGATGTACACGAGAAAGGTCCTAATTCGCAGCAGAAGTTTCTCCTCGATGCACTGAGGGGTTGCAGCAAAGAGCAGCCGAGTCGATTCTACAGCTCCTGTGCAGAGCGGCCCCATCATATCTCCATCGATGGATTCCCAAAGCGTTTGTAATTGTTGGATTTCTTACTTGGAAGTGCTCGCACGAAGGGTGTTTGCCGCTGCTGTGAACCACGTTCCAAGGAACGGGCTGACTGCAGCGCTGCGGAGACGGGAGGGCTGCGGCGGCCCTGGCTGCAAACGGATCCCAACGGCCTCGTCCCACGGGCAGCTCCCGGGCAGCTCCCGTGAACCCGGCAGGGCTGGGGACCCCCAGGCCCCGTCACTCCAGGGGACCCTCCGTCCGCCTCGTCAAAGCCAGGCGCCCCTCTCCTCTCTAGCTCCTTATCCGCTCTACACCCCTCTTAAGAGCACAACCTACCACTTGTACTCCCTTATCCACACTAGCTTTCCACCGGGGCTGATTTTTCCATGTATTTTTTCGTGTTTCAGGATGGCACATTTGCACCTTTATCTTCCATTCGACCTTTCATGCTTCCTTCTCCTTGGACTCGCAGCCCATCACATCTTTCGCCCTGCTTGCAGAACGTTGCAATTTCTTTTGGAGTTTATGCACATCTTCCACACCCAGAGGGGAAATAAGAAATCCCCAAGGCCAAAGTTCACATTTAAGTTGCAATAAGCCTAACTGCCCCCTGTTTTTAAGTGCAGCGTGTTTAACGCAAACTCTTTTCGTGACCATCTCAAATGCTGAGGAACAGCTCAGAAGAAACCGGGCCCCGCGCGCAGGAAAGCGCCGTGTTCTTTGGAGAACAGGTACTCCAAACAGAGAGACAGCTAAAAAATAGAAACCGAAATACTTCCCTGACCCCAAAAAGACTTGAAATCAGACAGGAGAAGGAACAAGGCGGCTCTGTCAGCCCAGCAGAGCATTCGTGACCCTGTTCTTGGCACGGGCGTCGCGGCAGCCGAGGAGAGCGGAGCAGAGCCATAAGCAGGAGGGCTCTTTTTGAGGGGGCTGCTCCAGATCAGCACCCCGGCCCGGCCCGTCGCCTCCTTGGGGATTTCTTTATCCGCTCACACTGAACGTGGATCCCGCTGGGCCAGCTCGTCTTCACTGCGGAGCCCGGACAGGGGCAGCCACCAGCACCTTCTCCACCCATTTATTTCTTCCATTAACACTCCCAATTAATCGTCCCTCTGACACCCTCTGGGCACCTTTCCAGTCCGTATTTATTGTTTTTAAAATGCACCTAATTATCACTAGGAAAAAAATATATATCAAGACACAGATTTCAGCTTTACAGCTATTCTTGCCCTGCTGCAGGTGGTGCAGGGCTGGCCCGTCCGCACTGCCCGGACCAATTTCTGCCACCTTCCTGTTCACTCTCCCACGCCACCAGTTCCCTTTAATTTGCCCCCTTCGCCTTTCCACTAAGTGCAAGGCAGACCAAGTTTCCCATTTCCTGCTTCCGAGCCCTTGGAGTGATTTTAAGGGAGCGCGGAAAGGCAGAGGCAGCTGTAATTAAACACGGAGGCGGCTGCGGAGCGCTCCCTGCCCCCAGGACGCAGGGGGCCAAGGATGCTCCGCGGAATCTCGGGCCTCCGGAGACTGCAGAGCAGGCGGTAACGAGGCCTGGGCACCAGGGGCAAGAGATAATCTCACACGCTGCAGAGTAAAGCCAGGCCACAACAGGATGACACCCACGAGAGGAGCATCCGAATTTCTTCTCGGATACATTGAGGCCACTTGGAAACTTAATCTGGTTACTCTATTTCAGGGGGAAACTCGACCCGCACTGCAATGATTAAAGTCCAGTTTGGTGCAGCCCTACCAAGGGGACACGAAGGACCCGTTGCTGCTCGGACAATCCCTAAGGAGCGCTGGGACTTGGAGCCATCCCCTGCTCCCACCAGGGCTCCCTGGGGTTACTGCAGCTCAGCAGGGCTCGGGTTCAGCTACAGAAAACACCAGTTTTGAACCCTGTCCAGCTTGGCCCAGGTGCTCCCCAATTGCCAGGCTTCTCGCGGCAGGTTAATTCAGTGGCCATTCCTCACAAAAACCTCGTGTCGATAAAACAAGCGCAAGGGGGGTCAGAGTCAATGAATCCCAAGCATAACAAGTTGACAGGACAGCAGAAATCCTCCCCTAAATTGTCCAAATCTCAGCTTCAAAATCTGGCTGCCAGGCGGCATGGAGAAAAAGATTCAGAAATTGAAAAGTTTGATGGGAGAAAGGGATCTTTAAAGAGTCAATAAAGATGCTCTTAAGGCAGGTGAGCAAATGAGCACAGGCTACGGATGACAACTCCCGCTTGCCATCCCTGCAGCCTGTCCGTGCCACCGTTTACCTGAGGAAAATCCTCCG
>NW_010585453.1:0-16828 GCF_000705375.1 Tinamus guttatus | reverse complement strand
GCAGGAAGCGTCTCGTAAATCTCCCCCCCTGCGGCCGCATCCCGCTGGCCGGCGGCTCCGGCCAGGCCTGGGGGAATCCGCCAAAGGGAAACGGGAAAGGGTCGCTTTGGAGGGGAGCCATGGCGGCCCCTTCCTCATGGGGGAAGATGGCGGCCGCGGCCTGCCCGGCCCTAAGTTCACCTCGGGGCGGCTGGGCAGTGCCTCTTTTAGCACCTATTTCCCAAATAATGGGGACAAAAGAACAGGCTGTTTATCACTGTCCCCACCTGCCACATTACCTGGTGTCCCTGCAGGGCTGGGGTGCGAGGGCTGCAGGACCAGCGCAGGGCAAGGAGCAGCATGGCCGGAGGCCCCGCGCCTGGAAAACCCGCTGCTTTCACACCTCCTCGTAAGCAGCAAAAGTTTCCTCTCCCTGCCAGGGTGCCGAGTGCCAGCCCGGCTGGAAGAGGGAGAGGAACCTGGGTGCAAAGGGAAGGGCTGGCGCCAGGTTCCCGTCGAGGCACCGAGACTTCGTCAGCACCCAAAGACACTGAGCACTAAAAACTCTGATCTGCCTTCCTGAATAGGACAGCTCCTAGTTTGGGCACATTTCTGGTTCAAAAACAACCCCCCCACACAAGTAATAATAATAATGGCATAATTATTTACCTTGCACATTTTGTGGGGAGCAGAAAGTATTGGGTGGCAGAAAATAACTGGCCAAGAAAATGGGAACCTGCCAAGTGGGAAAGACAAATTTGCCATAGAAAAACAAACAAACAAACAAAACCACATAGTGACAAACGAGAAAAGATAATTGAATGAAAGAAATCAAGAAATAGAGGCAGGAAGATGCAAGGGAAGGAAGTCTTGAAATGCACTAGTCTTTAAGGAAGATGGGGGTCCTTACATGGCACAGAAAGTAAGGTGCGATAGCAAAAGAAGAGTAAATACAGAAGAATGCACGAAATAAGAGCCTACAAAGCCTGCTCAGCGATCTAAGGATTAAAAAGAAAACCTTTAGTAGAAATGGAAAACAGGGAGGCAACCAAACAAGAATATTCAGTCAGTTAAGGCTTGCAGGGAAAAGATAAGGGCAGCAAAAATGCAGAATGAGTTAATTATAGCCAAAGGGATTAAGGAGAATAAGAGGCCTTTTACAAATATATCAGGGGAAACAGAAGCACTAGGTAGAAGGTGGGTCTGTTAATAATAGGTCAGAAGAGGGAAGGAAAAATAATGAAAAAAGGGGGACAAGTCATGCCAACAGCGTGGGCATCTTCCTGTTACCAGCTGGTCGGAGACTTCCCAAGCCACTGAGACGGGTCTCCATGGACTAGCCTGGTTCTAGCCCAAAGCCTCCCCTGTCCACAAGGACAAATCCGAGCGGCAGGGCTGGGTACGGAAGGTGGCCATAAGCTACCGCGTGCAGCCCCTGACACCCCCTGCTCTGCAGGAATCGATACGAATATTTGCAGTGATGTAATTGCCTCAGTTGAACCAGGCTGTTACAGCAGCACAGCGGGGGCTGATGGAGGAAATACTGCCCTGCTCTTGTGTTTTGTGGTGTAAGAGGCTGTGGGGAGCACGTGCAGGGCGGCAAGGCCCACATATACAGTACAACTGCCTTAGAAGACCTGCTCAAAACACATCTTGGGGTGACAGAGCAGCCAACTGCTAGACCAACCTCATCAGCTTCTCCCATGGCCTTGGCCAGGTTATTTCCTCTCCCTGTCTCCATGATCTGCCTGCAAACCAACAGTAACAAAATCCAATAAATCCCTTGAGATTGGAAGCAGGGATTGTATTAGGACTCAGCAAAACTTGCCATTTCACTGATCTGGGCCAAATTCTCACCTTTCTTAAGAAAGGTTGCTTGAGGACTTTATACCTTTCAGGTGTGCAAGCATTCCATTCCTGCAGTCAGGACTTTAGCTTTCTCCTGCTCCAGAAATGAAGTTTGGTTCCAAATCCCAGGCTTCCCTTCTCAGTTCCTTAAAATAAATAAATTAAAATAAAATTAGAGGCTCTATAGGGAAAATTACAAAGAATTTCTGAAAGCCAGTGAGAAGTGCCAAGAGGTAGAACCCGTTTCATGCAGGTCTTTCCCGGGAGGAAACCCAGCGCCGTCCTGCCCCGGGGCCCGTTTGCATACGGGAGCCTTTCGGAGCCCCCGAGGGTCCCTGCGGCCCCATCGGCGAGGGAGTCACACGGGAACACAAAGGGCAGCTCCTTTGTGCGGGGAGACAAGGTGCCAACCTGCCTGTCTGTGTTTACCAAAGGGAGAGATGTTCCTGGGGGCTGGAATGGGGGCTGGGAGCATTGCTGGGATGGGGCCATTTGTCCTCCCTTCCTCGCTCCAAGGTGCTTACCCTTCCCTCCTGCCGCTCCTTGCCGCCTCCTCCTGATTTTCATGTCTTGCCAGCTTGGTTTTGCAGAGCTTTAGCTAGTTATTTAGTCAGGAGGCTGCTGAATAATAAGTAAATAAATAAGGCATCGTTGCAGGGGAATAAGGCACCGTTGCAGGGGAATCCAGGGAAGGGCCCTACAAATCCATGCACTGAAGACACGGGGTACTTCAGCCCCTGCATCGCCCCACGTAAGACGCCCTCCCTAGGCCCCTCTGCCCCTCGCCCTGCCCGTCCCGTCCCCCCGCATCCCTGCCCATTCCCTGTGGAGAACGGGCCAGCGTCGTCCTCTGTGGTTTTGGGGCAGCAGCTCCTGGTGCTCACACCAGTGGTTCAGCCGTGCCAGGGGACACTCATCTGAGGACGAGGGCTGACAATTCCCTGGCAATTTTCACTAGGACCCAGGACTGGCTAAAGCACCTGGAAGCACCTGGAACATCTCAGCGCTCTGCATGGTTTTCCAGCAAGCTCTCGCCCTGCCCAGGGCTGAACCTGGACAGTTCTTCTCATAAGGAGGGCGAGTGAAGGCCCTGGGCACACACAGCTTTGCCATGCAGCGCTGCCTGCACGTCCCGGCTCCGTGAGCCGCGCAGCGCTGCCTGCAGCCACCAATTTGCACACTTGAGCACGGTAACATGGACAAACCCGAGTGGCAGAAGTGATATCACAGCAGTGCTGAGCAAACGGCTCCACGGGCTGCCCTGCGGCCTCTCCTTGCTCGCCCACCCTACCTACCTCCGAGACCGCACACAGAACAGCAACATGGTCAGTCCTCCCGCTCCCTTCGCCCTCGCTCCTCGTTACAGGTGGAAGTCGGCGCTCTCCGTCTCCCCGCTGCCGCTCTGCACTTTCAACCCAAGCACGTGAAGCTGCACAAGGAAGGCGAGGTTACAATAACAGGAGCTTGCAATAAAAGACAGGGAATGCACTGCCCCGTACGGACCTCCCGCTTACCCCAGCGGGGTCTGCTGGAGCTTTTACCAGCGTGACCTGCATGGGGGGTTTGGCAGAGGGAGTCTCCAGGGCGATGCCGAGCAGGAGGATCAGAGGAGCTATAATAAATAAAAATATATACGATCGTATTTTCTTCCTCCCTCAGGAGGTAGAATGACATACAAGTGATGCTGAGTGGTGTCGTTCCCATTTGTACACAAATACACGTGAATTCTCCCACCTCTTGCCTGCCCAGCAGAATTACAACAGGAGCCTTGAAGTTTCTCCTGGACTCACGTAGCTTGTTGATCTGCCAAGCAGGGGAGCCCTGCTCCCTGATCTCCTCTTTTTTTTTTCCCCCATTTCCTTCTGAGCACCCATCATTTGTCTCCCAGCATCCCAGGAATAGGCTGGAAAGGTCCCAGCAGAAGGAGAGGTGGTTTTGGGGGAGCAGGGGTAGAAGCCAAGGCAAGAAGCGGCCACGCTGGCAACAGGCTGCGCCTGGGCCCGTCTCATGAATCAGCCCCGACGTTATCTACAGTGAATCGCCTGGGAAGGGGTTTCCCATGTCCTACGCTGACCTGGAAGGTTGAATCCACAGGGGCCTGAAAGGCATTTTGATTACCAAAGACAAAGGCCAAATCAGAAGGAAATGATATTTGATTTAACCTCTGCATCAGGGTGGGGGCCTAGCGGGGGGGTAGAGGCAGGGGGTGGGGACAGAGGCCTGGGGACGGTACCAGGGGACTCGGAGCGGTAATTCAGGAGCATATGGGCTCTCAGTGCAGCAGACTGTCCCCAGCAAAGAGCCCATTTCCCCTGACGGGCTGTCAGCGGCCACGCAGGCCGCGCGCTGCCGTGGCGACGCGCTGCCTGGTGCCAGCACTGAATTTCCTCTCGGGAAAGCGCTGCGGCAATTGTGCTTCCCAGACAACGGGCAGAGCCTGGAGCCCCCGCGCAGGCAGCGCTCCCAGGGACACCCGGACTTGGCTCCAGAGTCACTTGGGGCTCCGAGTGCTCCGCGTGGGGAAGGATGAACCTGGGGAGCTGCTGGGGCAGGGAACGGCCCCCCAGGGCTGCCCCATCCCCAAAGCCTGCCGAAATCATCGGCATCAAAGGGCTTTGGAGAAAGGGCTGGGCTTGGTTTGCCCTCTTGTTTACGGGCATTCGAGCTACAAAGGCTTTGAGTGCTTTCCTAACAGGACATTCCTGCAGGGAGTTGCTGCAGATATCCCGGGCCTTGTGATGGCCTGGGAGGGTGGGGAAGGGCTACCCCAAGGGTGCCTCGGAGGGAAGGTGGGCACCCATCACCCGGCGTGGGGGCTTCCTGCATTGATGCTGCAAGGGTGGAAAATGCCCCCAGGGTGAAGCTGGGGAGGTGGCAAGCAGCTCTGCCCAGCCTGGCCTCCCCGAGCAGCCCGAGATCCCTCCTCCATCCAAGGAGGACAACCTGCCAGCCTGGGGGTCTCCAGGAGCTTCGCCAGGCTCGGCCTTCCCGGCACTGCTCCCCGCGCAGCCGTAGGCACAAACAGGGTGGATCAGAGGGGTGAGAATTGGTAAAGACCTTCGCTCCGGTATTTCATCTGCACCAGTAGGCACACAATAGCATTTTATCACTTCCTTTGGGAGGTGGCTTCCACACCTCTTACGTACCAAAGAACAGGTGGTATTTTGCCAAATCTCTCTTTTCCTCCGAGTATAAAATAGTTGTGAAAGCCAGTAAGGTTTTTTTCAAGTGCAAAGGACTAGAAAGCGACTCCCCCTCTGCCTTCCCACAGTACCAAAATATCACACTTCGAAGACCCTCCTGCTGAGATCCGAATTCCCCCTTCACGCAAAGTTCAACGACTGTGTCTTGTTCCAAGCATTTCTATTTCAGACACTTGGTCTTTGACCAAATCGTCACATTTTAAGCTCGCGCTGAAGACCTGAAGACCATATTTGTGTGCATCCCCCCCGCACTGAGGAGCTGCATGAAGACCACACAAACCCCAGTCTGTCCTGAAGACGCTCCCCAAATCCACGGTTCCCTGGATGCCCGGGGTACTCGGGCAGGTCACTGACACACACCAGCTCTCCCGTCCTGCTGCGTAGGAAAACTGCGGCACAAACTGATCCGCGGGGAGCATGACCCGAAGTGTCAAAACGGGGCCTTTTACATTTTCCACTGCCACCAAACCTGTTTGACTGAATTACAGGTTAAAAAGGCATTGTGTCTATAATTGTTGGGCTTTAGAGAGCATGTCTTTTCCTTTAATGAAATACCTTGCTCATTCCATTCGAAAGGGAACCAAAGACTTCTCAGGTTTATGATAAAGTTGTAAAAATTTTATTTACCCCATATTTCCTGCTGGGTTATTTACGAGGCATTTTGTCAGCTCTCATAAAACTGCCTAGTAAAATATATTTTCTTACAAAAAAAATAAAATCATTTGTGCGGAACATCTTGAGAGCAGGGAGGATAGAGTTAATGGGATACACACACGCTCCGACCCTGGGAGAAAACAAAACAGAACGAAAGCCAGGCATTGTTGTGCTGTATTAGTTAATAATAGCTTTAGAGCTAAAATCCTGCTCCCACCGATGTTACTGGAAGTTGGTCCTTAATATAAAATAATCAGAGAACCAGCTGCGATGAAATGCAGAGCCCCAAAGTGAACCTGAAAAGCATTAAATCGCCCAGAAAACACTTTTTCCCCCCCGCCATGGTTTCATAAGCAACACCAACACTAGGACAGCTTTTTTTTTTTTTTTTTCTCTTTTTTTTTCCCCCCCTCTAAAATATGATGATGCCAATTTACATAACACAAGAAAAGATGGAAATCTTCACCCAGAACTTAAGCCCAAGGCTGGCTGGTGTTTTTTTATTTTTACCTCTGTAATTTTTACCTCCGTAAAGTTCAAGACACAAGAAATGAAGCTACTGGGTGTAAATCCAGAGGAAATCCCACCTCGGGAGCTGCAGTTAAACAGCCTGGGCGCAGAACGGGCAGGACGCTCCCAGTCCTGATGTGCCCAGGGTAAATCTGCTCTCAGCTTTTCACCTTTGCATCACACATTTGCATCTGCTCCCTTCTAAGCTTGTGCATTATTTTGTTTCAACAGTCCTTATGCTCCCTAATCCCAGCGGGAACCTCGAACCGCTGTACTTGCGGAGCGGCGACACTCCTAGTGTTGCAGGATTTGCAACGTTCCCAGCCTTGCAGTTGACTCCAGCCCCTCTCAGTGCTTGCAGGGCAGCAGGACGCTGCTAAACCCCACGTCGGCGCCAGACCTGGCCCAAGGGCACCAGGTAACTTGGCCTGGCTCACCCGGGAGCTCTGCAAAGGTATTCTAGCTGGGAGGCAGCAGGAGCATAAAGGAAGCAGGAAAACAATGAATAAAACACAAAAGAACGAGCCAGGGCGGGTTGTTTTTAAAACAACAACAGCTAGATGCTGGGAAGCGGTCAGAGCTCTTTTGTTTGGGGCCTGTACAGCACTTAGCACAACAGAGCCCCAAATTACAGCTGAGCTCCCAGCTCCTGCCCATGCTTCAAAGTGAAGAAGCAGCAGCCCCATACAGGGAAGCAGGCAAGGAGCGAGGTTTGCAGATGTATTTAAGTGTCTAAAGGCACAGGGAATATTTATTTATGGGTGCTGGTAAAGGTCCTATTTCCTAGGAGAGCCAGGGGGCATCAGGCTGGCAGCCCTAGGGCTTTCTCAGGGCTATAGGTGTTTGGAGCACCTTTGGGCACAGCTAAATCTAATTTACAGCAACTTTTCATGGCCTGTTTTAAGAAGCCACTCGCATCGGGCAGGGGGAGAAGGGGGTAGCTCAGCCTGGATCATGCAATAAGTGTCCACATTTAGCAAGGCGACACGTCCACGCTTGGGACATACCTGGATCTCTGGATATGCTGCTCCAGGGAAGCAGGGTCAGGAAGTGTTGGGGTGAGGCTGGGGCCTGGAAATGCCCTCTCAGCCTGCTGCTGGGATGGGGAAGATGCTGAATGGAGCACAGGGGCTCCCAGGAAAACAGAGCAGGATCTGAGCTTTAACCAGCAGCTCCCTCCAGCCCAGCCCTGCCAGGATGCTCAGCAAAACAAGCAGGTCCCGCAGTCACTGTGCTCCCCCTCAGCTGGGCTGAGTTCATTATTATAGCCCAGCAAGAAAACAGAGTTGGATTCACCTGGAACATTTGTCAGCCATCAAGCCATTAATGCAGAGGACCTGTAATCTGAGGAGGGAGAAGACAGGATAGGACAGGAAAAATGTGTCTAAAAGGATCTCTGGAAGCGATTCTGAGTGTTGAGTAGATGAAGATGGAAAGCCATTTCTACACCAGATATCAAACAAGCTCTCAGGGAAATTCCTTCCACAGCTTAATTCATTTAAAAAGAAAACACCTTTGCCTCCCAGCTTCCAGGAGGTTTTGGCATCCTTTGCAACCAGCACAGTCACCCGTTCCAGAATCAACAGTTTTGGTCCCTGACTGACAAGGAAGGGCCGCTTCACCTCGGTGCAGCGGGAGAAACGCAAAGACGTGCGGCAGGCGCCTCATGGCTCCGCGGGGCCTGGGCTTTGGCTCCGCTCGCACAGGGTGCGGGATGTCACCAGCGCGGGCGGGATGTCACCGCCGGCTTCCACGGGCGTCCCTGGTGCCGAGAGCTGCTGGCGTCTGACGAGGTCCGGCCCGGGGGGAGAAGTTCCTCCCCGCTCTACTAGACCATTGCTATTAACGGAGAGAATTCCAAAACGAAAACTGCACAACGCATCTCTCAGTGCCCCATTAGACGTCAGAACGTGTGGTTCTGAAGTCTGAAATCTGGCACTGGCGTTGTCCTTAGGAGAGGAAATACAAATGCAGGCAGATAGCAGAGATGTGCAATAGCCCACGCTGAGGTCTCTGAAAAGCTGCCTTTGGTCGGCGTCCCTGTCGAGTGCCTCCAAGCACTCAGGCAGACTCCAGCCTTAGAGCTGCCTATTATTTTTTGTCTGTGCTACAGGCTGTGCTATTCCTCTCCCCCACATCCAACTGGCATCGGTAACCAATTTATCCCCACCAAACACAAAGATACGTGTTGTTTGAAGCCAAGCAGGACCCTCGTCTAGGGAAGATTCTGGAGCTATTTAATAAAGCTGAGAGACTGGAGGAGTATCCAGGCTTTCCCACCATAGTAGGAGAAGATGAAATTCTTTAATTGTTTGTGTTTGAGTGAAACTCATATAAAAAGAGGATTTGGGATTCTGGGGAAGCTTTAGCGCGGGGTCTGACCTTAAGCTGTGTTTGTGCGCGGCATCGCACGCGCCCAGCGCCGCCGGGAACGCGGCCCTCGCTCGCAGCCCTCCTGCTTAGGTGCACAAGGGATGCAGGGAGGCAATAGACAGTTTATCTCATAGTTAGCACAAGGCCTTTTTCGGGCCCGTGGTCGAGGCAAGTTAAAAGAAGCTCTTGAGACCCACTATGGCTCAAATCCTCCAGTTACGCACAAGTCTCAGGGCAGTTTGAATCACCAGGGGTTCTCTCCCCAACCCCTGATGTGAGAAGAGCTGTAACATTCAGCCCGTTCTTCTGCCACAGAGCTGCACAAACCTTTTTCAGACTTTCCCAAAGAGCAGGAGAAGCAAGAGACAAATCAAGGTTTGCATGTGGACTTGGCTTGAAGTGATAGAAATCTCATAGGACAAGCTGCTTTCATAAATTCCTTGTCACTGAGGTTTGAAGTGCTCTGAGCCTAGATGTTCTCAGGTGATTTTGCTCTTATTTGCAGCTGAGCAAGGTCCCACCTGCTTAGGATTCAATCCAGATTTGGGACCAACAGTAGCAACGTTGGATCTAAGAGTAAACACAGATCGGTCAACAGGCCAGACACGCACTGGCCACGGATGAGCAGTCAGCTTGGATGGAGCCTCTCGAGCTCCACACAAAGGAAGTCATCCTAACAAACACAGGGAGCACAGGGGACTGTCTGATTTTCAAAATCTGGAAAAGTCTTCGCGGGTGTTTCCTCCGTTCTTCATCACACATTACAAGTCAGTCATACAGGCAACAACATCTTATAGGCTCCATGAATGTCATCCTAGATACCAGAGTTTGGGGTAGAGAATATCACTGCAGTCATGAGCACAGCAGGAAGGGGAAACACGGCAATTCTCTTGGTTCAAAGATGCCAAGACACTTGCCCCCAAATTCCACCAGGCGCAGAGTAAATCTCCCTGACCAGGAGACCATGTAATCAGACTGACAACAAAGAACAACAAAAGTCAATGCACAGATATCTTGTTACCTCATCCCACAATATTACCTTATTTTTACTTACTATATCTGTATAGGAAATAACTAAACAGAGCAGGACGACTTAGCCAAAGAAGAAAACAACCGAGGGAAAGTATAACAAAGGTCTATAAACTGCTGGAAGATGAACCTGGAACCTTTATCACTTCTTCCAGGACGGAGCAACCAGGGAAACTCTCAGGAGGGCCCAGAAGGCAGCACGACTTGTGATGTACAGCCCAGCCCCACAGAGCCTCCATTTCCAAAAATCACCCTTACCAGGTCTGGTTGAAAAAGCACCAAAATCTCCACAGGCTCCTCTGGAACACAGGGCTGGTTTGGGGAGCCTCTGTGAGAGGGTCCCTCAACTGGACGGAAAGCAGATGCTTTAGTCAGCCCTAAAAATAAATGACCGTTGGCCTTTTCATTCTGTAGAGGTGAGATCTGTGAGCGCTCTGAGCCCTGCACCTTCTTGTGGTCACACGTGGCAGCAATGTCTAGTGCTCAGAGCATTAGTGCAAATTCTCAGGCAGCAGGTCTGGTTTTACCACTAGTTTATCCTGTAGCAACAACAACAACAAAAAAACCCTAAGGTCTTGGCGTATGAACAGCTTCAAACCAGCAACATACCAGGGTCTCTATTCTAAAATGTAGCCTTCCCATGTCAAATTCCAGATGAGAACAACAGCCTTCACCTGTTGGTGTCTCAGCAGGATGGTAATTCACCCAGTGCTGCAAAGGTTCAGAGATATCCAGGTATTAGCTGTGACTGATTGAGTCTGACCAAATATCAACTCTCGTGTTTTTAAGGTAAATTCGCAGAAGACAGAACCAGCTGCAATCTAAGAAGTGCAAACAAGGAGGGAAAAAATCAGAAGTTTTGCATTTTGAAAGAAAATGCATTTTTTTTTCTTTTCTCTCTTTTCTTTTTAATTTAGTCGAACTCCAGTGCCAGTCCTCACTCGCAGATTTTACACCTTCTGGCACAAGAATGAAGCCAGTCTAATCTCAGTAACTAGCTAAGGAATGCTCAGCCTTTCTGAAGCTGCAGCCCACTTGGTTAGCTTTATTTCTGAGACACAGAAACAGCAATCTTTCTACTTTTAACATCAATAACACCAGTTATTCTCCCAAAGAATTATTATCAACAATCCCTTTGCTATATTTACAAAGAAGCAGGGCTATTCTTAGAGAAAACACTAAAAAAGCCATTTTATTTAGCTTTCTTGGCAGTTATACAAAAATGTAAGGAATGTAGTCAGTTAAAAACATCAAATCCCCAGCACGAGCCTATAAGAGCTTCCCTAATGCATATTTACAGTATAGAAAGCAACCACTTTCCTGTTTTGCAGAACAAACAGGGAACCTTCTCTTTTCCTCTTAGCTGTTCCTGAAGACCAAACATTAAGTTTGACACAAACTGCTCCTTTTAATGGTGCGACTGTAAACTTTTAATGCCTAGAAAATGGGACTTTATACTACGGCTTTCGTTTCCTAAAAAGGAATCGGAGTCGAATTTTACTGCTGGTTTTAGAAAAGTTCTGAATTGGCAGCCCGGAGTATCTGAATATTCCTTTAGCCACAGCCTGGTTTGCCACAGGGAAGAGCTGAACTAATTTCTTCCCCGCTGCTCCTTGCTGAAGCAGAGAGATCCATCCTGGAGAGGGAGAGACTGTTCGTGTCCCACAGCTCCCTCAGGTCTTGGCTCCCTCGTGATCCTGAAACACAAACAAACAAACAAAAGACATGAGTTATCGCTCCAGGTCTGGGGCAGTTTAATGGGTTTTGCTAACACCGAGTGAAAATAGAAGAACGTTACCAACATTGCTCATATTGTAGATCTTGAACAGACAAGGAATCACCTTTTCCGTGGAGAAATAAACACCATCTTTAGGTATTTTTAAGTTATCTGGTATAGACAATATAGTCTGAGGAGCAATGTTCCACAGATAGGGACCTCAGTACTCAACTTCCCCCTTTTTCACCTCCAAGTAATAAAATTCTATATTTAGCTTCTTTAAGGCCACCTGTGTAACAGGCCTGCTGGTCTCCCAAGCCAGCTTGAAATTAAAGATCTGGAACAACTCCAGACCCTATTCCTAATGCTCCCAGTGATGGGAAGTCTCTCAGGCCAGAGGAGAGCCCTAGAATCATTCCCCTCTATCTGCTGCCCTCCAATTTTTTTCATCTTTTGTTAAAATTCTCTCACTAGCACTAGCAGGCCTGCTGCTTGTGATGTGTTTTTAGAGGATTTCTCTGATTTATATCACAAGGATCTTTAGATCAGACAGGTGATAGAAATAGCTTACGATTTTTGTTTTCATAATCAACAGTCATTGCATTTATTGAATTTCTCCAGGTTGTTGAGTGCCTATTTCCAGATTTTGTATCAATTTCCTGTCCTTGTGTAAGATAAAAACTAAAAAGAGCAAAATCCTTTCTTGACCTGTGCTGCAGCAGTGCTCTGAGGCTGGAAATGAGTTCGGCTTCCTCTGCCCAAACAGCATTGGCACAAATGGTCACACGTGTGGGAGCTTCGTCCTCGCCCTGCGCCGCTTGCCCTGGTTTCCACAGAGGCAGCCTCCGTTTTAGCAGGTCATTTAAACGTCCTCAGCCTGGACACTGGAAGACAAAACCCAACCCAGTGCAAGTCGTGCAATCACACTGCAGCACACCGTGCCAGGGTGCAGCAGATTAGCCCGTCCTGGTGCGCTGTCGCCCTGCTGGCACGTGCCACAAAGCACCTCGAGAGCAGCTTGGCCCGTGCTCTGCTGACGCGGCGCAAAGCAAAGCCAGGTTGGAACGAGTCCTGAGATTGCTCCGTAATCACACTACAGTTGAGGGACACATCCAGGGGGAACATCGCTCCTTGTGGCAAACGATACAACCCCAACTGGGATTTTTATGGGCTTTTGTGATCTGTGCCATAGCCATATGCCTGCCTTTCTGTTTCAGAAGGATCAGAATTGAGCGAGCCTTCATTTGCAGAAAAATGGGCAAGCAAACGAGTGTGCTTGCAGGGTGAGAGAGGCACTGAAAGACTTGTTTAGGCCTTTGGCTCCCATCCGCTGTCATATAACAGTTGTACGGAGTGTCAATAAGATACCAACAGGGTAAACAATTGTCAGACAGATTTTCACAGAGCTGGTTGACTGGACCATGGCTGCTTTGTACACAATGCCAATGCAGTGTCATTTCTAATGGGAGAATTTATACAGTGTAATTATGTCAGAATTTGCTCCAGGCTACACACTGTTGCATTATAAACCTGGTCATTGCCATGTGATTAGTCAGAGCCTTAAATAACACTGAAAGTAATTATATCAAGCAAGTCGTCAAAGCCTGACTAAGAAAAGTGGTGCATTCCAGTGCTTGTCACATACCCATCCCTGAAGCAGGGCAGCTAATGATGATGTCCCCTTTATTGCTGGAAGTTCTGATACCTTAGGCCAGATCCTGATCAGCTGACTCACAAAGAGCTTAAGGACCCTCTTCATTTGGTCCCTGCAATTACGGAGGAGAGGGGCCTTTCCATGAGTTACGATAAGAGTTCAAAACGATCGAATCGAGATATTCGCGATTGAAATGCAAAGAGCAGGGAGGCTGCCCCACGTAGCAGCACGGGGCCAAAGGGGCTGTCATCAAAGAGGCCTCACCGCGGGCTATCGGCGTAGGTGTTGGTGTCACCACCCACGCCAGGCGGGCGTCCCCACGCTGCTGCTTTAGTTCCCTTTCCAGTAAATGCTCAGTCAGACCTGAGGCTACAGCCTCAGGGAGGCCGGACCCCTCAAGAGCTCATGCAGGCAGCTGCCATGATTTAGTCCAAATGACAGTGAATCACAGAAAAAATTCTATTGCAATATATCTGCTCTAGAAGGGACCGAGACACTTGCTTAAGAGCACAGGCATGCTTTTAGCAACCGGCAGGATGATTTGTAAGAAATCCCCAGTACTTCTGCTTCTACCTGGCCTGAAAAGCTGCAGAGACCAACGACTTTCTGTGGTATCCTGGCATTTCTGCTTTTGTCTGGGATGGGAATTAAACAAGAAACTTGATGAACAATAGAAAATAACAGGCTGGTAAAGGATTAGCCAAATCTTTTCAAAGCTCAGGGGAGGAAAAAAGAGTTCTCTTAGGTTTTATGAGCAAACATTTAGAATAGTTCTTTTTTTGATCTGAACCAATTTGCCCTGCCCCTTCCTTTGACCTGATGAAACAGCGACTGGAGCCGTAGGTTGTGCATCCTGTTTGAGCTGCAGCTGAGGTCTGCGCAGAGGTGCCTGCCTGCAGCTGCTTCTCGTGGCTCCCATCCAGAGGTTGCCACCTCTTCAGAGCTGCTGGCAAAATTATGTGTGTCATCGCTGTCCTCCTCAGCTCCGGCAGAATGACCCTGGTTAGAGAAGATCTACATTAAAAGTTCTTAAAAACACAGAAGTCACATAGGTCTCTTCGGGAATAAGATTAAGTGTAGGACTGTACCTTGAGCAAGAACCAGGACAAATATCAATATAAGATATGTATACAATTGTTCACATAAAACAAACAAATAAAAATGGGAATGGAAGCTGCAGTTCTATGGCATCCAAAGCCAATGTCTCTGCTGAGCGCTGCCATCCTCCACGGTTCCCCCTTCCTACTCCCTTTCTCACTTGATCCTGCAAAGAATTGCCTCAATGTATTGAGCTTGCAGGAAACTAATCAACCCAAGAGATTTATTTATTTATTTATTTATTTATTTATTTATTTATTTATTTATTTATTTATTTATTTATTTATTTATTTATTTATTTATTTATTTATTTATTCTGCTGCTCAGCACCCTGAGCAGGCTCAGAGCGGGATCCAGGGAGCCCCAGAGCCTATAACAAGAGCCTCTTCCTAGCTCTTAGCCTCAAAATCTGCAGTGCCAGCTACTGTGGGGAAAAAAGAAAGAAAAAAAAAGAAAAAAAGAATGAAGCCATGAGCAACAGAGCAGGAATTGAACAGAGGTAAATTTGAGTTTCAAATGAGAGACAGAAGGGGGTGGGGTGAAGAATGAAGGGTGGTGAGAAAAGGGATGCATTTTTTGAACAATGCACCAGTGTTTTATAGCTCAGGATTTCTCTGGAGTTCCTTGAAGTCTGATAATTTTACATCCACTTCTGGCTGTTAATTCCCTGTGATTTTAGCTCATGTCATCAACTGTTTTAAAGGAGCCAACATTGCAAAGCTGCTGCTGTATTTACGAAACATGCATTCCTATATCTGCATACATCCGTCTGCATCAGCTGTGAAAAAGGAAGTCAAAAGTAATACCCTGATCAAATTTTCCATCTGAGATGCTTTGTTTTACTGTAAGCAGCAAAAGAGAAATAAATCTTAGCTGAAATGTAAACTGATAAGTTGCTGGTTTGCTTGCTGTGATTTACAGCTAGTGCTGGCATGGTCTGGAATACCTGGATGTTTATGTGGATTTGGTTTGCATTTTGAACCGGGTGAGATTTTTGACAGCAGGGATACTACTCGGTAAGGAGTTCCTGTTTGTTTGCAAGACTGTCGACTGAGTGGAAATATTCCCCACCGCTCTGCACGGGTCTGCTAGGACACAGGGCCAGCTGGGGCTGGCACAAGCTGTGGCTCTGCTCTGACCCTCAGCTCTGAACTAGCAAACCTGGCCCACAGCAGCTGTGCATTCATCTGGCTCCTCACCAAAGCAGGACGTTTAAACCTGGTGTTAGCTTAATACCTGCCATGCCCAGGCCATCCAGTGACAACACTGTGCTCAGAAAGCAGCTTTCACCAAACAGACAGGGGAGACCTGAGGCCGCTTCTCTTTTGCTTACCTGCTCCACCGCACAGAATTGCCAGACATGGCACAGGGATGAGGATCCCAGCCCAAACTGAGCTGGTTGGCTGAAATCTTTGTGGCCTTCAGTTTGGTCCTGTCCCTGTTTCGAGACAGCTTGGAGAAGCATTCAGGGCTCTGACCACTTCTTCCAGCTCCCCTGCTTCAAGGAGAAAGAGAAGTAGCTTTTCTTGCATGTTTAAGCTGCTATTAATAATTGCAGAAGTCTCTGCTCCACGGCAGGCTGGGGCAAGGTGAAACCCTGAGCGGTGCACTAGCAAGAGCAAGTAGAACAGAAGAGAAGCCAGAAACGTCTGTGTGCACACAGAGCCCCACATCACAGCCATGGGCTTGCAGCCCTCCTAAAAACATGTCACCTCGGGCACAGGTGACCAAGGCTCCCCAGAGAGACAGAGGCAGACTTGCATCTGCCTAACGGAAGGCTGAACCACCCAAACCCCCCTGGGTCTGACACAGCTTTTCCTGTTTGGTGAGCAAGGGCTGCCAGCATCCAGCTTTGTGCTGTGCTAAACTGTTTTGGACAAATAGTAGAAGGGAACGGATCCGAATACAGCTCTCCCAGCTGTGCTGCCCCAGAAATGCTGAGAACACCAAGGGCTATTGGAAGCATCAGGCAGGGCCACGTGGAGACTTGAGGACAGTAAACATCACATGGAATAAGATTCCCATCACTGACTGCATGAGAGAGATGAAGCTCAGAGATTACGGATTCACCTGAACATGGAAAGAGCGATACATCTTCCCCATAGGTCTGCCCTTCAGCCATGTTTCTCCTGTTGCAAAGATGTCTGTGTTTTCAGGGAGGTGAGCTCCTCAGCGCAGCGAAACAGGGAAGAACGGGTTTAGACCTGGAAAATCAAGGTGAGGAAAGCATTAGGTCTGAAGGTACAAGTGAATTCCTGGCCCTTCCTGAAGCTGGCAACGAAGTTCCTAAAGTGTTAAATCCTCATCTATCCTCACAGAGAAATGGGAGACTCTTCTGTCTCCCCAACAGGCCCTTTCCTAGACCACAGAGACTCCCTGTGAGCCAGGGAAGACCCAGCACCCTCCGCACCGCAGAGCCCAGCGCCCTCTCCTCCCTCACCGGCCACAACCAGCAGCTCCTGCGCACGTGGCCATCGCTTGTGTCACTGCAGAGGCCACGTCCCCTGTGGGCAGGTGTGAAGGAAGAGGGGCAGCTCCATCCGTGCGTGCGGGATATACCTTGCAGTTTTAAGACAGTCAGGTGTGTTTTGAAAGAGGAGCAGATAGGAGCATCCTGACAGCTCTCTATCGAGGGGAGAGAGCTTGTTCCTTCTGTACAAGATAAAAAAAAAAAAGAAAAATAGTAATTATCTTCTTGTGCACTCAAAGGTCTAGAGATCCATTCAAGTGGCACTGTCCTTCCTCCTGAGATTTTCTGAACTC
>NW_010585449.1:608583-627026 GCF_000705375.1 Tinamus guttatus | reverse complement strand
AGATGGAAGATGCTGTCAGCAGTACAAGATTTTGCCGGGGGGATTGTCCCTTAAATCCTTTATCCACTGAATTAGGGCAGAAGAATACTTCTCTCTGCAGGCAATGCTGAATTATAATCTGCTCACGGGCATGAAACTGGGTTTGGAAAAAAGTATCAAAAAAACAAGCAAGGATGGAAAACATTTTGGTTCATAGAAGTTTGATGCAGAGAGTAGACAGCTGTGGTTATTATTCTCCTCTTAGTAATTAACTATTGTTATATAGTAGAATTGATTAGAAAAAATATAAGTGCTCACGGAATGAAAAGAAATTCGTATTTTCTCTTATTTATTTCATCAACTTTTTTGTGATCTCAGCAGTTTTTCTATTTATACTTTAGGTTTGAGTGCCATCACCAAGCCGATCTGCTGTAACACTTTAACGACACAAGACTCACTAGGATACTCTCCACTTTTGTTCAGGCACAGGCACTGCGCCTGGCTCGCGGGGAAATGAGTGTCACAAAGAGAAAATGATGCCATCAGGTAACAACAACCAAATTCACAAGCAAGAAGCTGAGGCAGACGGTCTCCCTCAGGTCCCTGTACTTGTTTTCTCTAGAAGACACAGGCTCCTTGGAAAATAGGACCTTTTCTCAACATCTGCAATGTGCCAGCTAGACTGTTGGTTCTCAGTAAACAAATAATTAGAATAACAAATGGAATTGTTTCTAAATATAATGCTCCACAAAGCTTTCCAAGAGATGCCATCTGGCCTGGAAGGTAGAAAGCTGGAGCCCATAAAAACTTACGCGTATGCTTAATTTTACACTCCCAAGCAGCCTCAGGGATTGTTGAAGTGCATAAAATCGAGCAGATATGTAAACATTTGCAGAACGACAGCTCCATATTTGGTAATTTCACAGCTACCTTATTTTCCAAGGCTTTGAAAAGCGATTTTATGGCCGAAGGTGTCTTGAGGGTCAATAGGAATAAGCAGTGCATGGCTCATCTCCTCCCTTCCTCCGGTGCCTGGTTTAATTTGGCCGTCTCCGAACCCTCCCGCTTTGCAGTGGAGGATGGCACATTCCCAACACTCTGGCATGGGAGAGACAGCAGAACTTATCGCACTCCTGCTCCGCGCCGAAAGTGAAAATAGAGCACGAGGAATCCAAGAGGAAGTTGCCGAGCGCGTGGCAGATGTTGTTACATTTGGCCTAGCAGCACTGCAGGCGGCAGTCACGCGACCGCTCATCTTAGCCAGGGAGGTTCATGGGGACGCGTGCTCCTGCGCCGGGCCTTGCCTTCCAGTGAGCAGAGCAAATGCTCCACGCGAAGCACGAACAGCAGCGCCAGGAAACACTGAAACGAGGGAAGGGAAGCTTGGAGCTAACGGCACATCAGCTGGGCATGCAGCACGTCAACAGCCAAGGAGAGATGCAAAATCTAGGGCAACACTTCCCGGGGAGGCTGCCTGAAGAGATGCCCCGCGACCACCCCCTGTCCCTCCATCTCACCTTCCTGAGCTCCGCCTGGCTCACGAGTCTCCCGGGGCCAGATGTGGGCCAAGGAAATGATATGTGCGGGGATGAACCATGGATTTCTAGGGCATCGTTTATAACAGGAGCTATGCCTGAGCAGAGATGCATTACTTGCATATTGAAGATGATTTATGTGTTTTTTTTTAATGTAGCTCTCGGACGTTAATTATTCACTTGATTATCAATAAAAAATAAGCCCTGAGTGGTACAGGACGTTAACATATCTGAAAGGGGCATGCAGCTGCTTGTGTGAAACAGATTCAGACGTGCAGAGCAGCACTCCGCTTCCACCAGAGTTGTGCATGACAGCAAACTCACGAGCAGAATTTGCACATTTCTTTTTTCTCTCCCATCCCCTTCCCACTGCTTTCACAAACAAAACCTGCCAACCTGTTCATCACCTCTGTGATAGCAGACAAACGCTTCAGCAAAACAGGTGCCAAACATCCATTGATATTGGCTAAAATTCAGTGCGATAAAATGAATTGACGCCGGCATCCCATTTGGGGCAATGCAATATGTGATCAATAGCAAGTAATTGGACATCACTTTGTGCACGAGAGAAAGCTGAGGCTGTTGCATCACTCTGAGTTACGGCTCATATTAATCACTGCCTAACTGTTTCATCAATGTAATTTCTTTTCATCAACATGCGGTGGCATTCAGAACATTGGACATAAAAATCTCTATACTGTGTTAACCCGAAATTAAAGCTGCACAGCCCTGCGAAACGCAATGTGGCTACCGCGGCTGCAAACAGCGCTCTCACATCCGCGCGCAAAATTATACAAGTGGCACCTTTGACAAGCCCAGGGAGCGACAGGGGAAAAAAAAAACCACATCGCAAGCGGCTCATCTGGGCTGGGGGCATATGCACTCAAACAAGCCTTACTTCGAGTTCCTCCTCCTAATTGCAATCAATGCAGGACCAGCAGGGAGAGAAATCCATGCTTCCTTTCGGCCTGTGCTAGTCCACAGCTGTTCACAGCTCTGGCAAGTACGGAGGCTCCATTAGAAGGGCAGCTCTGGGAAAGGACAAGCAATGGTCTCTGCAGCGCCTCGCTAGCGTGTAAACGTGTACATCTCTGCCAGCGACCAGCGGGCTTCCCCGCTTTTACCTTGTGCTCTTTCCAGGTTCCTGGCGTTTACCGTATGCTCTCTCCAGTTCGGCGCTCTTCAAGCCCCTCTTCCTACGCGCCTGGGGAGGTTGGAGGTGTTGCGTTCTACCAGGAGACTCAAAATCACTTCTCTCCTGCCGCCGAGGGCCTCCTCACGAGGGGACGGCTCACAGTCACCAAGGCGAGAGGCAGCTCCAGGGAGAGCAGGGCACAGTCGGGCTAGGTCCAGGCTGAGGGACCCTCCGGAGGAACCTCTGCCACCCCAAGAGGGAAGCTTCCCCCTCTCCCTCAGGCCTCGAAGTCTGAATGGAGGCAGTGCAAGTGACTCCTAATTTGTGCTGAGGCTGCGGCCTGCGCTTACCACACGGTGACAGGAGAAGGCGAAAATGAATCCTTTGCTACTAGCACGGCAGGGGAACACTTTTAATAACATTCCTCTTGGGTCATATGTTGCCAGGAAACATACCTAGCTAGGGCATTTTTAATGACCTCTCCCTACCTCCTCTCTACCCGAGTGCCTAAAGCTTTAACGCCGTCCTCTTATGACCCGCAGTCCTTCTGGTAACCCCAGTTAGACCCTAGGCCGTGTTCAGGATCTGGGACCTTACGAGGCTCCTCAGCCCATCCCTTTTTCCAGCTGAATCCCAGCTCCATGCTGGGACAAGACCTAGGCATGTATGTCCTCCCACAGACAGGTTTCCGAGGAAAGTAAACTGGAAAAAGTGAGGTGTTTAAGCTCTAGCCCTGTCACACAGACCACAGGCACAGTGTGCACATAGGCACAGCTTTTATCCAAGCCAAGGGCCTGAATGACCCTAGCAAAGCCTGCCAAAGATGCCTCAAATCCCTGTTCTTCTCCCTGTAATAGGCCCACATCCTGCAGGACCAGGGAACAAGAAGCAAGTCAACAGCACAAACTCTTGGAGAGGGGATCTAATCCTCAGAGCACCTGCGCTTCCCACTGAGGCTGGAGCTGCAGGGGCCTGGCACTCAGTCCAACCACCCGCTCACCCTGTCTCTAGTAAGAGCATTTTCTCTGCTCTCTGTGCCTATGGGGAGAGACAGAATGAGAGCAGATAATAATAATGTTTCAGCATTTGCAGATTGTGGTTTTCTTGCCATATTTGGTGATTGTTTTCTTTGCGCTCCAAACTCTGGGTCTGTCAGAATCCCAGCTCTCTTTGAAAAAAAAAAAGAAAAAAAAAGCTGCCTGCTCCTTGCGGGGGGTAGGAAAACCTGCAAACCTACCAGCCAACAGACCTGAAAAGTTATGAACTGAAAGGTTTCAGTTTATATACCTTTTTGACTTATTAAAGAATGCCTTATTCTTAAATATCTGTGCTTTTCAAAACAGCCTCATGATCACTGGGAAGTCTTGCTATCAGGTTTTGACTATTGAGAAAAACTGACCCTCATGTAGGTTTTCAGTTTGGATTAAACTCCCCAAATAACACTTTCAAATGCCACTGGTCAGCAAAAAACTTGGATTATAGCAAAATTGCTTTTTGTGGGGCATTTTCTGTACTTTGTGCTCCCAGCTAGAATTAGAAAAACAACAGGCCCAGGCCAGGGTGGAGTGGTGAGGAAAGACAGAAATTTCTTTTATCCCCATCCCTGCTGAGGAAACCACTTCCACACATGATAAACTTAAGTGAGTGCCATGATCCTATTAGAATCTGATTTCCTATTTCAAGTTTCCGAATGGGAACGTCTTTCTTATTTAGAGACAAAGGAAACAGAACCTTCCTCCCTTCTGCCCGTTTCCGCAGCCCGCCCTGGCTACGTGCGCCTTTGATGCTACCAGCTCCCCGTGCAGACGCGCGGCTGGGGTTTGCCCCGTGGTTTTCGGCGTACGCTGCACCATTAAGGCTCAGAGCAATCCTGCAGCCACTCTTCCGAGCCGCGTCCACCGCTGTCACCGTCACAGCACAAGTCACCTGCGCTCACGCGCGCAGCGCTCTCCCCTTCCCACCGCTGCCGGGAGCGTCACTTAAGGCTCTGACAGGTTCTGCTGGTGCGCTGGAAATGGGAGTTTATCATAGGATGGACAATAGGGAAGATCCCTCTATAGCACCCAGGAATTCAGCCGGGATTTCTGTGTAGATCCCTACTTACATCCAACTCCCCTCCATCCCTCTCCTCTGCTTCCTCTAAACTAAATAAGAGCTATTTGCAGTGCGGGGACATTTGCTCTTTGTCTATGGAAAATAACCTCCCATACCCCTTTTGTCTGCTCATGTCACTCAGATGATCAGCCACGTCTTCTGTTCGCTGACAGCTCCACAAAATGCACCTACTTTATAGCACTCGGTTGTTTTGCTCCAGCGTTGGCGAGGAAGATTTATTTTAGCAACTAATTATCCTAACAGCCATACAGAGATAGGGCCAAAAGATGGAAAACAGCTTAGAGAGGGGAAATGAAGACACTGGGTTATCTTAAAAGCAGAGAATCCACCGCTAAATTCACTGATGCTAATCTGCTGGGGTTACCTGCCAGCGAGGGTCGGGATGTAATTACGGCGGGAGCGCGAAGCACATTGTGTGCAGCGGCCCCGAGGACAGGCTAACGCAGCTCCGGGGCCCCGGGCCGCGTCCCCCCGCACAGGGGTTTGCTGGGGACACGGGGTGTGGAGGGGAGCGCGGGGCCCCGACCGCGTCCCCCCGCACAGGGGTTTGCTGGGGACACGGGGTGCGGAGGGGAGCGCGGGGCCCCCGGCCGCGTCCCCCCGCACAGGGGTTTGCTCCGAGCTGCTGCTCAGCTCCACGCTGCAGGCGCAGGGATGGCCTCAGCCCAGCACCTCCTCTGCCCTCTGCAGATGGCAACTCAGAGCCGTGCAGTTTGTACGGGGCTCTCGTTAGCAGAGGACGAGATGAGACAGGGAGCGTGTAAAAGGGCCTACTCAGTATTTATACTGCACTCGTCACTGGAGTATTTGAGCTTCCTACAAAAATAGACATTAAACATCCCTTTTTTTCCTGCTCTACAACTGACTAAATCATTTTTACAGGCATTTAGAAAGCTCACGCACTCCTGTAATTATTGCCACGCTGCCTCTGTCACTCTCTTGGTCATGTTCAGGAGCACGATTCACTTCCCCCAGTATTAATGAGTAATAAATAATTCATACAAAAATAATAAAAGACACCTAACAAAAGAGACGTGGGCATACTTCATGTGGTGACTGCATTACACGGTCTGCGATGCCGTCTTCTGTGGTAAAGCCCCGTAGCATTCAAGAGAAAATGATAACCTTTCCTTACATTCCCAACATCTTATAGAATAGAACACAATTAACAGCTTTGTCAAGGGATATAATGCAGTAGGAAGGCTGGCTAAGGCTGTGGAGAAGGTAGCACTCTCATTTCAATCCCAGACACAAGTGCTCTTACTGTTCTATAGACCCTTATTGGTTTCATCCCTCTTAACTTCTGCAGGACTTTGCTGGGAGGGTTTGCACAAGAGGGAGCACTACAGAGAGACAAGAAAGAGCCTGACCTAAATTTACTGCCTGCAGCTGTCTCAGGAGCCTTAAACACGCTGGGACCATTCAGCAGCGGGATAAAGGGGTCAGGTGTGCTCAGAGGAGGGTTAATGGGGATAAAAGCGGGACGCGACAGGGAGCGCCCAGCCGATACTCAGTTTAACTGCTCTGTCTGCCCAGCAGGGACACGCCGAGCCAAAGCCCCTTCGGCAGCAGCAGGGGCAGCAAGGGGCTCGACCCCTGACGGTGCGGAGCGCCAGGCGGGCACGTGGCACCTTGGGGTGGGTAGCACCCACCTATCCAACGTACGTGGGACCTCTATGGGGGGAACCCTAAATTATCTTTGTGTGGGCTCCTATAAGCTGATGCCAAAGGAGCTTGATCGTGACCTAAACTCTAAGCAGGGCCCAGTGGGAAGAGGAGCACTTAATGCAATTCGGTGACAGAGCGGGCTGCGAACGGTTGCTCGGTGTCAGCACGAGGGGGTCAGTGTCTGCTTGACAAGCACTGAAGTTAAAACACTCAACCTGCTGAAAAACCTGCATGTTACGCAGGTTGCAGAGTGGAACGCACGGATAGGAGAGGCCAGAACCGCGCGGCCTCAATGAAGGCCCCCGTGTGCACGCGCTACCCTAGCGCACGAGCGTGCGGTGTGTTCCCGCGAGGCCCCGCGCCGGCAGCACCCGCTCCCTCCTCCCCTGCCCCGCTCCGTTTGTGTGCTCCCAGCCTCATCTACTGGGCTCCCTCCACCCTGTGCCCAAGGTGGGATTGCTCATCTCAGCGTGGACATTCCCGTCACATTCCCGACAGCTGCAGCAATGGTTCCCACATAAATTAACACCCTTGTTCTCATCTGCCTATAAGGGGGCTTTAGAGTGCTCCCCACTTCGCCAAGAGGACCATGGATGGATGATTTCAACAGGAGTTTGCATCACTCTCCTCGAAGTGGTTAAAAAGCAAATGAAATACGGTTTTGCTGTGAGAACAGCCGCTTAGTTTTAATAAGTGGTGTTACCAGTCCTGCATAAATATTGCATTTTCATCCTAACCAATATAAGTGCAGATACCTTCATTATTCATAAGAAAAATTAACCTGTTTTTAGACTCCCGCCAACTCCTTTGATTGAATGGGCTATTGCAAGATGAATTTTAACAATTAAGCCCCGTCTTGGCCTGCCACTGAACTATCAAGATTCAGCTGACGTAGAACGAAGCCCTTTGCACTGCTAAAGTTAACTTTCTTTAATTTTACACCACGTCTCATCGTTCCTGAATTACAAATGCTAATTTTTGTTGCCCAGGCCCTTGCTACACCACTGATCTCATTTGTTTTCTGCAGCCTCATACCAACATCATTTCCACGGCCTTGCTTCAGGACTTCTTCTATGTCTGCAGTATTCTCCAAGAGGGGAGAAAAATTTATTTTTTTCCTTAATTTAAAGTTCAACGCTTTCCCGAAACACCTGTCACCATTTCCATCTCTCCAATCAGCGCGCGTGCGGGTGTCTCTCGCAGTGGGAGCTGACAATTTGATGATACTTCATCAGCGTGGAGCTCCCGCTGAGACGTAGATTGAGACAAAGGAAACGCCTCTCACCATTGGAGCAAATAAGAAATCAGATTTTCCAAGTTGTTGCTAGCGAAGTTCTAGTTCTGTTATTTTCGAAGTGAATCGGCGTGCGTGCGAATTGGCAATAGCACTGACCAGGGCGCTCCTTCCTCGTAGGAAAGTCTCCCTCTCACAACCACGCTGGCATGAACTGTAGCAGCAGAGTGACAGCCGGGGGTCACTTTAGACACCCGGTGTTTAGCACAGACACCCGCCTGGGGGAAAACAGCAGTGCTCAAAGCCGGGCCACGTACCCAATGACTGCCAGGTGGGAACTGCTGAGGGAAATCCTCTCTGCTGTCCAGTTCCCTGCACGAGGGACAACTGGGGACCTGCAAAGTTGCTCCTTCCTGGCCAGCCTGTGAACCACCTTTCCTGGGATTTTCAAGGGATTTTCCTGAGGTTTTCCTTGCAGAGAAGGTGTAAAAAGCCTTCTTTTAAACACACACCCCTTTCCTCCTGTCCTTATTTCTCCGAGGCCCAAGGCCATTCTCTGCTGATCTTGCTGCTCATTTCGCCAGCCTCAAGGAAGGGTGGAATGGACAAGGTTTATCGTGCGTTTCCTCCAGCTCTGCTCTACGGCTTTGAGTTCCTTTTGCGTGCCAAGTCCTGAACAGCCCACAGTACAAGCCACAGCTCATGATGGCCAGCTGACCTTACCATCACAAACAGGCTGATATTTGTTTAATTTAGTGAAATAAATGCCTCCCCTAGCTGTTTGGAAAGCAAATCCCTCCTTACCCTCTAGCTGGTATTTGCTGTACTTGAGTGAGCCTGCTAAAGAGCTCGGGCTGTAATTTAATGCTGCTCTGTTTGTGCAGAACCAACAAGCCTTTCTTAATGCCTCTTAGGTGTTTTTAAGCCAGGGAACTTCCCTTTTCCTTGATGAAGCTCTCTCCAGTGCCTTAACATCATTGCACACAGCAGATCTTCAAGTAGGGACAACAAGCAAGCAATATATTACCTGCAGCAGCAGATATTGCCAACCATAATATCACCAAGGGCCTTGCTGAGCCTTCAGGAGCTCCCCACCACAGGGTCCCTTTGCATCATTTAATTGCAGGGAACTGTTTGCAGCCCTGTTATGGAATGGTGCAGCCCATCCTTTTCCACAGGTCCCTGCAACAACCCGTATCCCGAAGTGCCAAATCTGGACCTTACTCTTAGCAGGCATCAACTCTTGCCATGTGTTCTGACTGGCTCCCTAGTTCTGCAAAAGCCACCTGTGCTCCAGGGCAAAGTTTGATTCTTCTGCTAGGTTTAGGCTGCCCTAATCCTGTGCACATCCCTATAGACCTTCAGCTCTCTCTCCCTTCTCTTACCCACCCTTCACTTCAGTAACCTTTACATTTCAGGGGCCAACCGATCACGTCCTGAGTCAAAGAGAATTCTTCCGAGCTTTTATTCACAGCTATCGGTTCCCATTAGAGGAGAACTGGACATAAAGGAGTAAAAGTTTGGAGTCACTATTTTAAAACCAAGAAGATAATCGATGCTATAGCATTGGACTGTGAGCAAGCAGCTTAACACCTACCTTCCAGGGTGCCAGAGATTTTGGAGCCACGGGCTTTCCTACCAAATGAGCACCTAGAGATGAGAGAGGCAGAAAGCATCTCCTGCTGCCCGGGAACGCACTGTGCTCACACTGCAACCCAGCGCGTGCCGAGGCCCAAACACTGCAGGAGCTTGCTTGGGCGTGAGGAAATTACTCAGCCCCTGTACTAAAATAAATACTCATTTAGGAATGGTAACGAGTGCACACATAAACCAGCATCAATATTTGTGCAGAGATGTGGTGCTTGCATACTTTTTGATAGTGAAACGTTACACAACGAGGAACACAGTCTCCTCTTACAGTGGAGAGCACTTCCTCACGAAGAACTACTTTCTAGAAACAACTGTGGCTTGCAGGGCACCTGGTTAAGTGAAAAACCCACCTTGTACTAGGAGACCACTGCAGCTTTGGCCAATACTCAACGACTCCCTGTGCCTCCAGAATACGACTCGGATGGATATTCCACGGAGCCCTGTGCTGCGGTAGCCGAGAGTAAATCATGATTCCACTGCTCCATCTCATAGTCCCCTGCCGCACGGGAACACCCTCTGCCAGCAGCTCTTAGCAGCACACTTGGAATTCTTGACCAAGATCATTGAAAACCCAACACGAGAACAAAAGGCTGCAAATTATTTCCATAGCATGTTAGAGTTAAGACAGTAAGCTGTAAAATAGAGAGAAATCTCTCTATTAGATAGAGCTGTCTCAGAGTCACTTCCTCCTTTAGAAATCATGATCTCCACAGTTTCATAAATCGATGAAAGGATTTTGACCGTTAAACTTAATTGATACTGAATTTAAAGGCATGAACTTAAATCATTTTGCCATTTTCTTTGACAATTAGTTTTTGGCATTACATTTGTCTCTGTCACTGTATGAAGCAAAAAATCACAAGTACTGAGAAAGCAAGATTAACATGTGCAAAAGATAAAGCACTGTGAGAAGCGACATCTGGGGCAATGCAAAAGATGTTTCAAGGAGTGTAAACAGGCAGAAGTAAAAACAGAAAATAAAACCTGACTTTTAAGTAAAAATCAGCAACAACTTGGATTTATATAGTGCTCCATATGCTCTAGATGAAAAACACCCAAGGCATTTTAGAGTGAAATAAGGTAAGAAGAATGCTTGAGGCGAGAAAGTAGAAAAATAATTAAATTTCTTGAAAGTGTTTTCGGGTTTGAGTAGGTGCAATTCTTCCTTTTAGATGGCTGCTGGTAATGGTGTTGAGGTGCTGTTGTTTTACATAATTGGCTTTGGACAGGAGCCATGCTGCAGTGAAAGAGCAAAGACTGCTTGTAGATGAAATGCTCATTTTATTTATTTTTTTAATTTAATGCCGCAGCAGAAGTCAGATTGCTTGGAAAAATCTAGCTAGAAAGAATGAAAACACTCAGCTGTTTGGAAATGCCACTGGGGCTGTTAAAGAAGAAAGCAGGCCTTGGGTGGGAGAAAACAACTTTGCTGGGGCTCCGTGAGCAGCCGCGTCCTTGTCCTTGCCCGAATCCTCCTCCCCAGGAGAGAGGGCCAGGCAGGGCTGATTCCTGCTCCTGCTTCCACCGTCACTTCAAACTTCCACAGGAGGGAAGCTCAGCGAGTCGGTGGTTTGTCTGGGCCATCGCAGAGCTGCAGGTGGATGAACACTTGGATGGGGATATTTTCCTAGGCAGGAGCTGTTGTTACTGTTGCTGTTATGAAAGCTCCCCATGCTTACTGACCTAAAAACCATGCTCAGGCGCTGGGCAACCAGCCCTTGGAGGCCACTACAGATGAATCTTCAAACACAGGCCTCTGAATAGGATTTAGGTTTGCCAGGCTGTTTTGGGATTCCCAGAGAAGGGAAACAGGCTGTTGTGTATCATGATGTGCCAACAGCAGAGTCCCAGCGCGGCAGTTTTACATCTTACTAAAGCAGTCTCCATCATCACAGGTGATCTATCAGCTGCTGTGTCCTGAAGGACCCCATCAGAGCCAGCGCCTCGCTGCGTTCAGGGTCTACAGGCAGCCAGCAGACACAGACCATTCCTCAAAGAGGTAAAGATTTATGCCTGGGAAAAGGTTATCAAGCAGCTTCTCTATTGGGAGACAGCATTGAGAGCTGGCACTTGGACTGTCCAGCTGGCTAGAGGGCGTTTTCTGACTTGGAGGAAGGAAACCGGCCAGTTTTTAAATTGAATGTATTATTATTATTGCTATCTTGCTTTCTAATCCTTCACTGTGTGGACAGCATGATCCTCTTCAAAAAGGAAGCCAGACGGGTGTGCACCCTCTGCCAAAAGTCTGCTAGGAGAGGAGACTTTTTTAATCCACCTTCTACTACACGCCAGTAAAGGAGAAGCTGCTCATCAACAGCAACATCTAGCTGGCTTTATGGCCAACTTAAATATCCCTTTAAAAACTGAGTATCTTAGGCCTGAAGCCTCCTTTGTAGGGATGACCTGCTCTGCTGGCTGTGCTTTTAAGAGCTCGGGAGAGGGCAGAGAGCCCTATCCATAATCCACGGTATAACAGAAAACTGCAGATGGCACCCAGTCCCCAAAGCCGAGCTGCTGAATGGAGCTGAGCACCATAATCCAACTCTTAATGCCAAGGAAAAAATATTCACCCCGGTAGATGGCCATCCTGGGGAGCAGGCAGCAGAAGGGTGATTAAATTGAGTTTTAATTTCTCATAAATGATGATAAGTAGAGAAAGAGACATAATAATAATCTGAGTCAAGCCAGTAAGGCAATGATTTTGTGGGGTTTAAAGCTACTCAGCATGTGGAGTAAATACAACACCAATCAGGGCTAGGTTTTGGGTACAAACCGGCAGGTTTATAATTATCTATTTCACATCTCTAATGTGCTTCTGCCAAGTCTCTTATGCTAAATATTTCCATTAACATTTACTGCTGAGTCATTAGTTCCAATCAGGATGTAAACGCTGGGAAAAGATTGTTGCTCAGGGCCGTGAAGAATTAAGAGAAAGAAAAAAGTCTGGATCTTTCCGAAGTCTTGAAAAGATCACCCCAGATGAATAAAGCACATGAGGAAGCTGTAGCTGAGACGGATGCTGCAACCTTAGTTTTGCTTTGCCAGTGAGACCCCAGAACAGAGATGAGGCCTTGCTCTGTCCCCCATCAACTCCTCTAGCACCACAGCTGACTCCTCGTGGTGCTCTGCTGCAAAGGGAATGGGGCTCCTGCAGGCACTGAGAGCCCAGAGCAAAGGCCTCCGAGCTGAACCACCTGGGACACTTTTAAAGATGCAACCAAAAATGCTGCAGAGGAATGAAACTCCACTTACCCAGGAGCCGAGGGGCGGAGGGAAGCTGCCCCTTCCCGGGCGCTAGCCCTGGCCCTGCTGCTGGAGCCACCTGCGAGAGCAGAGCCACAGCCCGTCCTGCACAGGGACCAACGACTGACCAAAAGGTAACGTCTCCAGTGCGTAGGGCTACAGCGTACAGACCTCCCTATAGGAGGGCAACTCGGACACTCTTTTTCTGTTTCAAAGGTATTCAGCACTTCAAGGAACCCTTTGCACTTACTGTATTTTCCTGGTCAACATAAAGGCTGTGTGTTTTTTAAGTTACTACAATTGCTTTTCTACTTGGTATGTCCTGGTGTGTTAATCAAGGATAAAACACGTCCTGCTTCACAAAATAAATCTCTTTCACACCTCTACACACGCCATGACTCAGGCCATTTCTAGTTATGACGGCTAAAGCAAAGCAATAGAAATCCCATTCCCTAGGCCCCCTTCACCATCTGTTACCTGAGCTGTGCTAGTAACTGCAGAGAAACAGAGTCTGCTGATGCTCTTTGGCTTCTTCTGTCCCAGTCAGCCACACACCAGCAGCAATTTCTTCCTCCTGTGGAGATAAAGAGAGATAATTAAGATAAACGAGACTTGCTGTTGTGCTCCCTGCTGGGAGGTATTAGGGAGGAGAGACATGCTGACCTGCTTTAAAAGATTTGTGAGGTACAGATCAGCTTTGCCATTTGTGGAGAGAACAGAGCCTTTTGGTGTATTTTACTTAGGGCAACACAGTAATATGATGGTACTGCTTTATTTATTTATCTAGGTGCAGGGCCCAGTCATGGGATTTGGTATTGATCTTAGAACTTAAATACTTGTGTGTCAAAGCTGGGGAGCAGGAAAATGCTATTTTAGCACCTGTGCGTGAGGGAAGGTTGGGTGATGTAGAACCTCCTTCCAGTTCCAAGGTGGCTGCTTATGAGATGTGATAATGTAGAGTTTAAAGTACTTAACAATTTGCATTTATAGAAAAAAGGAAAACCATGTACAAAGAAAAGCACAAACACCTTCTGAACGCCTACTGCCCGCAGTATCGTGGCGTTTGCCAGTGCTTAAAGGTTACGTCTGTCATGTTTCAAAGTGGCATAAAGTCTTTCACCCTCTCCCGAGTAATTGGACATCATACTGATAGGTAAAATTGAGTGTGTTACGAACAGCCCTCCTACAGACTTACAGGCTTATTGACAGACAGTGCTTGGCGAGGAGGCCACTTATGCACGAGCGTGTCATGCTGCAGTAATTATGCAATGGCTTTCTTTCCTCTGCAGGCCTTCTGAAATGCTTCCCAGGAACTCATGCCTTCTTCTGGTTTTACACAAATACAATTGCTGGGGTTAATGCGGAAAAATAAATTATTAGGGTGAATGCAACACATATCCAAGAACAAAGAGCTACAAATAATTATAGGCACCAAACTGTCCCTCTGCCAAGGTGCATGGAAGTGCCTATAGCCTATGGACTTCTTTGCAAATGCAAAACTGGCCCTTAAGAGGAATCCAGGGTCACTGCTTTCTCCTTGGCTGCTGGCTGATGGACACGCATGTACAAAACCCCAGGTAACCTCTGACTCAGTTTTGCTTGTGTCTCTCAAACTGTGGTTTCCTTGTTCATGGCAAGTTCAACAAGTGTGAAGGGTCCCGCTTTACTCCAGAACAAATAATCCTTCTGGATCACTGCTGCAAGGCACAGACATCCTAGCTCTCAGCCAAGCAGACTTACAGAAAACTTATGGTTTAGGGACATAAAATAGTGAATGGAGAGGAATTCCCTTGAGCTGAAAATAGTAGGATGCTAGGAGGGTAATACTTGGAGGATGAAGGGGTGACTTTATGCTTTCTCTGTTCCTGTTCTCTCCAGGCATCTGTTTCACTGCCATTTTTTTTCCCCTAATTGATACACAATGTTCATGCTTATATTTTACATTTGGAAATGTGTATTTCAAACAGCAATACAAAAAATCACCATAATCTCTGGAAAAACTAACTCCACTACCATTGCATTTCTAAAACCAAAGCTGACTGCCATATTGTTGCTTTTTTCCATTTAGCAAGAAAAGTTATTTTTGTGTGTGTGTGTGAACAGCACCAAGAGGCACTTCTCCTCTTCTGATTTCTTAGTTGTTTAGGGTTGTCGAGCTTCCAAACCTCCCAAAGAAAGAGGAAGCAAAGGGAGGGCTCGTTTATTAGAACAGAGCAGAGAGCGCTGCGCAGGGCCATTAACAGCGGAGGAGAAGTCACCAGTGTCCATCTCCTGCTGCAATGTGGTGTCAGTTGCCAGTTTATGGAAGCATCTGTCAACCTCTTAATCCCCCTAACTTCGTACGTCCTGGCTGCCCTCCCATTCCCCTTAGCCAAAATCTCCTGGGTTCCCAGGGTGCAGTTGGTCCCCCTGGTTCCAGCAGGCAGGAGGGCTGGGCCGGGTGGCTGCGGCCGTGGAGACCCTGAGCTCACCAAATTCCCAAAGGGAGGCAGGCCTGGCTTTCCGCTGAGACACAGGGATTGCTGCTCCCAGGGAATAACCCACCCCCTTTCAGTCCTCAGCCACGTGAGGGACTGCTCCTGGTGCAAGCAAACCAGGGCAGTGTTTGTTCCCTTCTATTCCCATTAATTGTGAAGCATTTCTGCTGCTTTTCATGTGTTCATTTTTTTTCCTTTGCTTTCCCTTATTTGCATTTACTCAGCAGCAGCAGAGCATATCCATCTCTGAAGTAAGCTTAAATAAATGCTGCTAGTCGATGACTATCAATCCTGCACAAATGCTTGCATAAGAAGATAAGTTTTCTCAAAGCTGTTTGCTTAGGGGTAGATGGCTGTTCTAATGGTGTATTTATTGAACAGTGATTTATCTGTTGTAATTATTTGCCCTTTAGGGCCGGTGATATTATATTAGTAAGCTTGATCTTCGCAAACACCTGGATCTCTCTTTGCAATTAGTGAGTGATGCACTGTGTCTGCCGGGCTGCTGTTCGCCCACCCCGCTTCTAAACCAGAGGCTGAGTGTAGAAAATGGTATCCTCAAAACAATAAAAAGGAATAATGTTGATCAGTACCTGCTTCTGGGTTTAAAGGGAAGGCTGATTACTCAGAGAGAACGCAAGCAAAACTTTCTTTACATCGACAAATAATCCGTGATGCATCTGCGGGCATCCGGCAACTCTGTTATTGCAGCAGGGTGACAAATGCGCTGAAAGGGACAGCAAATGGGACGTATCATTCTCCTGACTTGACAAAGATTATAACAAGAATGGGAAGCAGGACAAATGTAACTCATTCCGGAGACAGTCCCAGAGCTGTAATCGCATTTGTTCTTCAGTGTGATTATACAGCAGTGCAGAGGATGAGAATATGATTTTTACCATGTTGTATATTTTAATCACTTCACTGCTAAATGAATAACTCATTGTGAAATGCTCACGGATGGGGAGTATTAATTTTAAAATTAATGGTGTGCTTGCTGTGGTGCAAGAGTTCTCCCAGTTGCATTAACATTGGATAAGGGTTAAATTCAGCCTAGGTTTAGGCAAACTCAAGTCTTGCAGATCTCTGAAAATCACCTGCCTCATCCCAAAGGGGAACTGGCCCCATGATCTTGTCTTCCTCAGCGTGAGTTTGGCTCCGCTGTAGATTCTGCTAGAGCTGGAGCCCACCAAACTCGGCGGCTGCTGGGTGAGAAGCCTTGATTTGGAAGCTGTGGTAGAAAAACTGTGATCGCCAAGCTCCATTGGACCTGGTTCTTCTGGCGAGGAGGGAGCGCAGCTTGACTGTTGTTTATGCCAGCAACTGATTGGGACTGCTCTTTGGTGAGGAAAGGCAGGCTTCCCAAGGAGGCTGACCGGAGGCTGAAGTCCTTAGCTAATGCGTTCTGTAGAAGACAACTAGGAAGCTCCCTAAGGTGCCTGTGGTTTCCCAGAGCTCGTCTCCTGGGTAAGGGGTGCTTTGGTCAAACTCTGTATTAAAGAGGAAGAACTACCCACTGCCCTGTGCATAAGCTATTTTGAGAGCAGCTACTGCCTCCCTACACCGTGTCAGCCTGTGTAAAATCCCCGAGGCTGCTGTGCACGCTGCGCCTGCAGCCCCGTGTCAGGCTGAAGGATGCGCTGCCCCTTCCTTCCCGCTGCGCCTGCTGCTTCTGTCTGCAGGGCAGTGCTGGTGGCTGCAGGGCTGACGTGACCACCCCTGAATTAGGCTACTATGACAACCCGGGAGTGCAGAGAACAACCCCAGGCCTTGAGTTTATGTAAATGGAATTTCCGTGTTCCAGGTGGCTGGAGGACTTGACGTGACAAACGATCGTTCGCGAAGGTAGATGAGGATATCAGCACTCCCCTGGCGGGCAAGCAATCGTGGCGCGTGTGGGAATGCGGGAGGCGAAGTTCCGATGCGGAATCTCAGTGCACTGTGATGACAGTGCAAGCCATGGAGGGCTGCGTGGGAAGCGAGCGGCGCAGGGGCGCGGAGGCCGTGGCAGGGCTGCAGCGGAGCCGGTCACAGCCTTGGGAACTGAAATGGGGTCTGCCTGCTCTGCAGCGCTGGGCACAGAGCCTCCCGGGCCCCCGTGCTTCAGCTCCCACCTTAAACTTCAGGATGTGTTCCCAGAATCAGCCGGCTGTACTGTGGCCCATGCCAGTGTTGGTGCCTGGACCCAGCCCACGGTGTGAACCGCTTCAAACTGCGTCTCTGTTTCCCCCAGGCCGGCTCAGCGGCCTCGTCTCGCTGGAGTGCCGGCAGGATTATCCGGCTAATGCTGCAAATTCCTTTGAAGAGGAATCACGTAGCGCTTGCTGGGTCGCAGCCATTTCCATTGCATGTGGTGGAAGCTGAGGGACGCCAGATCTCTTTTGTGTAATACTGAATCGTTGTTTCCTCGGGAGCTGGAAGGTTTTAAAATGGATGTACTCGGGTTCTGCTGGAGACCCCAGGTTGCTCTTTGATTTTGTCAGTTTGCTGAGAGAGCTGCTGAGATTAGGCCAGCAAAGGATGGATGAGAAGGATTTTTGCTTTCAAGCTGAAAGGCTTGGGAAGACAACAAATGTGCTAAGATTGAGCATCTTCTCTCGACAACAAGAACTTTTTTCTATTTTTGGGGGGTTTTGAATTGTGGGGTTTGTGTATTTAATGTTTTGAATGTGTTTTGTGTTTTGAATGAACAGAAAGGATATTTGGGGTAGCTTCATTACGCATATTTTTCTCTCAAACTGTCCTTCCAGGAACAGACGCCATGGACTATGTTTGGAGTGTGAAACACCATCATGAGCTTAGGGTAGCGCAAGTGAAGTAAAAAGGCTTATTTAAAATTTATGGTTGCTACAGGTCAGACCAGAATTTATTAGTCTAGGAGTGAAATTCCCTGGAGGGCTGGCTGGTCTCCAGGCTGCAGCCTGATCTCAGCTTCGCAGAGGACAGATTTGATATCAACATGTCTCCAATAATGAAATGTTTGGTTCTGCCTACTTAAAGGAAGCAAAACCAAAGCCCTTCGCTGTGCGGCAGTGACGGACCCCTGCCCGTGCCCGAGGCTGCTGCAGGCAGGACGGCCCTAGCTGTGCCGGGCGCTTCAGTGGCAGCTGCTGGTGGCCGGGAAGCGCGTGCAGCCCGGAGCCGCCTCCCAGGAAATGCGGGCTGGGTGGCAGAGCCCAGAGGCTGCTGATAAATGGGGCCGAGTCTGGTTGGAGGCTTGTGGCCAGTGGTGTCCCCCAGGGGTCACTCCTGGGCCCGGTGCTCTTCAACTTGTTCATCAGTGACTTGGATGAGGGCACCCTGAGCAAGTTTGCGGATGATATCAAACTGGAGGAGTGGCCGACACTGCCGAGGGCTGCGCTGTCGTTCGGAGGGACCTTGAAAGGCTGGAGTTGGGCAGAGAGGGA
>NW_010585449.1:554620-608537 GCF_000705375.1 Tinamus guttatus | reverse complement strand
ACACCACGTTACCCATGAGGCAGCAATGTGCCCTCGTGGCCAAGAAGGCCAATGGGCCCCTGGCTGCATCAAGAGGAGCGTTGGCAGCAGGTCAAGGGAGGGGATCCTGCCCCTCTGCTCAGCTCTGGGGAGACATCTGGAGCACTGGGGGCAGTTCTGGGCTCCCCAGCACAAGAGGGACATAGAGCTGCTAGAGAAGGACCAGCAGAGAGCCACAAAGATGATTAAGGGACTGGAGCATCTATCGTATGCGGAAAGAATGAGTGAGCTGGCCCTGTTTAGCCTGGAGAAGACTGAGAGGAGATCTGATCAACATGTTCAAGTACCTGAGGGGTGATTGTAGGGCAGATGGGGCCAGGCTCTTCTCTGTGGTGGCCAGCGACAGGACAAGGGGTAACGGGTGCAAGCTGAAACACAGGAAATTCCATCTCCATGTGAGGAAGAACTTCTTTCCTGTGAGGGTGACAGAGCCCTGAAGCAGGCTGCCCAGACAGGTTGTGGAGTCTCCTTCTTGGTAGATCTTCAAAACCCTCTTGGACACAGTCCTATGCCACGTGCTCGGAGTGTTGGACTAGATGATCTCTACAAGTCCCTTCCAACCTCAACCATTCTGGGATTCTGTGAGGTGCTGCCGTCTGCCCGTGTGAAGTGCAGAGCTCATTCGCTTTCCCCAGCAGGGTCAGGCCCTTCCCATGCCTGTGAGCAGGGTCCAGACCTCTCTGGTGCTGGGTGTGGGAGGGCTTCCCTCTGAGTCAGACTGATGAGTCTCCTGCAGGATGAGTCTCTTGGAAGGATCAAGCCCTTGGCCAGGCTGTGGGGGAAGAGAGAGGCTTTCTGAGGGTCCCTCTGTTTCCAGAGGAAATATCTGGGAGAGCCCAGAGCGCTCTCTGCTAGGAGAGTGCCGAGATGGTGCTACTGCTTCCACTGCAGCCGAAGAGCAGGCATGGTGAGGAAAGCTTGAATGAGCTTGTTTACTCCAAATTTCATCTGACTTGATGGACATTCAGGCTCTGGAGAATGGATCTGGGTTCTTTTACCTTCTACTTTGCCTGGAAAGTCTGAGTCTTGGCTTGATTACCTTTGTATGGGGCCTGTTTACATTGCTGTGAGGTGTGTGAAATCCTTCACCCCGTGGCCAGGATGTGGCTGTCAATGGCTGGAATAAGGACCAAGGCAAACCTGCCATGGAAGAATCCATCACAGCAGCAACAGCCGTGGGCCTCAACTTTCAGGTGTGACAGGCTCTGATACCCAGTTTGGGGCAGCCCTGTCAAAATTATTGCTGCATATCATGGTAGGAGGTTACTTTTCCATTCTAAAATGTTCTAAACTTCCAAAAATGTGAGGAGAAAATGTTGGCTTAGAACAACGAAGCTGGCAATGAGCTGCCTGTGATCTGTCATGGTGTCCTCGTGCTCGAGGAGGCCAGTGCTGAAGCCAGGTGACGTATCAGACCTCTCCTTCTGTATTGGGGTTATTCACGCCTGGGCACCAAGCCCCTGCAGTGACATCCTGGCTGAAGTCTGGGCTCCAGAGAGCAGCAGCTGAGCGCAGGGAGCAGCACCGCTCTCGGCTGCCTCCTCCCGCCCCACGTGGCAGCCCCAGGGCTCTTGGCCTCTCTGTGGGGCAGTGTTCCCCAGCGCTCCTGCTGCTCCTCCCCGCTCCTGGCATCGGGGCAGCTCGCAGGGGTCAAGCATCAAGTGCAGAGCCCAATTCCAAAGCAGGTTCCGACTCAGGAGCACGAAGAGAGCCGTTTCTGCAGGGGAAAGTGTTGATTTCACTCCCTAAAGCTTTGTGTCTGATACTAAAAGGATTTGGAGACTGCACAGATTTCACAGTCCTTTTTCCCTTCATCGCTTTCTGCTCCAACCTGCTTTTGGTCACTTCCATTCATCTGTCCATGGCTGGCTGCCTGGATTAATTTCTTCATTGAATACATTTCCTTGCGTTAACAACATATGTGACAAATAAGTAATGTGACTCATCAAAAGGCACGGGGATGCAGTGTTCCAGCTACTGAAGGACATTTCGAATTCAGCAACTTGCCACCTTTGAGTCGCTCCCAAAACACTGTATAATGTAAACAGACAGATCTAAAAGGAGCTGCAAAGCACTGACTTGCCCAGAACTCTGCTTGTTTTCATTCTCGGCTTAAAGAAGTAAACTGTAACGAAACGCACTGACACAGTTTTGGCAGTTTTGATTTACATTTTCTCTGAGGCCCAGTAAACACTTTCTCAAGATCTTATCTGGGGTTAAAAATATTTCCATGTTTCAACACACACCTTCGAAAAGCGTCAAACATTTTAGCCACAGTTTGTGCAAATTCAGTTGTTTTTTCCCCCTTTTTATTATGAAAAACTTCTGAAAAGAGATTCCAGAGGCAACACTAACTGCTTGTGAAGGGTGCTGAAGTGTATGTCTTTTCCAACTATGTATGGGAAAGACCCTAATGTGGGGAGTTTTAGTCTACAAGAGGACGCCAGCTGAGCTGTGCTGATGCTGATGCTGATCCTGGGAGGAAGGCTCCTGCCAGGCTTACCCAGCACAGCTCCTAGGTTCGGGCAGCCAGGACCTTGTAAAAGGTTCGGTTCCTATTCTGTGAGCTTTGAAGGCTCTCAGCATGACTCAGACCCAGGGCAGATGGATAGGAAGGTTCCCAAGGAGTGACCTTTGTTGCAAATTAAGATGCAAAGGGTCTCTGCAGCATGCTGGGGCCATCTCAGTGTCCTTCGGGCTGGGGATGGCAGCTAGGTGTGGAGGACAGTGACAATCCCATCACAGGTAGAGGGAGGAATTCCAGCACATGGGGGTAAACCCCCCTGGAACAGCAGCAGCAGAGATTATTCCATGGGCTTCCCCACCAGAGCAGGAACTCCCGTGAGGCAAATAACCAGCACACGGAGGCTCTCCCAGCTCTCTCCTGGGGTCCTGCCCATGCTTGTGTCCTCCCTAAATGCCGGTTCCTGGAATAATCCTTGTTCCACTTTCATGTGGCCTGTAGAAATGGCCTTGGGGTGTGCAGAGCTCAGCTGTGGTACCGTGTGACAGATCTCCTAACTGTAGCTGGGCAAGCTGAAGACAGACTGTCATTTCATCACTTTTGGACAGGGATCCCCCCTTTTAACACTTAAATATTATCCACATACTGGTATTCTGGCAAGCCTGTGTTCATGCTAATCTGTTAGGATGGTCCCGTTCCCACTCGTAATGTGGCACAGTATGTCAGCTTCAACCAGGCAAGGATGCCAACCTCAGTTGGATGGTGAATAGCCTGCAGAAGAGCCTCCTGCTGGGGGAAGAAGTGCCAAATCAGGCCACATGCTCTCTCCCCGGGATGCACGGTGCCCAGAGCTGCTTCAGTGGCAATTACGGAGGCAGCAACACCCCTGTTCAGAGAAGAACGTGTTAACCCTTCCGGCACGTGTGCCCTGTCTTCCCCTCTTCAGTTTCCATGTGCTGTTTCTGGGGGCTGCCTGTATGAAAAGAAGATATTCTTCTTCCATGACAGCTAAGAGAAAGGTCAAACGCGGCTGTGCAGATTACCCGTCCCAACCGTGTTTGTCGTCGACTTTGAAGTTGTCTCTTTTTATTAAGCCATTTGCTATTGCGAGAGCAGCCTTTGGTGCCGCGCAGCCTCGGATTCTGACGGCAGCCGTTGTCCCCAGCGGGATGATGGCCTCACCGCTCGCCGTGTCCGTGCGGAGCGCTGCTGTCCCACGCTCCCACGGAGCACCGGGCAGCAGGTGGGAGACACGGACCCTGCTCCACGTGCCCTCCTCACGGGGGCTTGCGGGAATTACCAGCATTCATAAATGCAGGACTGTGCAGGACAGAAGAGCTTTGGGAACTCTCTTCTAAGCAGGATGATCACACAGCTCCAGGCATACAAAAAGTATGTGTGTCACCCTCAGCACGGCCTGCCAGCCTCGGCACAGCCTCTTGTCAACAGACTTGCATTCCTGAGCTGTAATCTGTTTTTCTGGAGGTTCCTGGCTGTTTTTCCCTTTCTTGCTCTGGTGCTGTTTATCCTTTGTGTAAGCACTCTACTCTTTTTTTTTTCTTTTAACAACATGAATAGGGAACTATATTCCTCCAGCTAAAATGGTTGCCTTTCCACGCTCCTGCACCACAGGAACTCTTTAATCAGCAGTGTCAGCCAGGGACAGAAATCTCATACTTGAGAGATAACAGTTATTTGCCAGCAACTTCTTGTCTGATAAGCCCAACAACGGGGTGATTACACGCTCTCTCAAATAACGCAACCCAAGAAAATGCCTCACCACATTTCCAAACATACGTGTTGTAGCATCCGGAAATTTCACAAGAATTTGAAAGTGGTTTTGACATTCTTGAGCTACCCACCACCCTTTCTGCAGTGAAGGGCTTCCTGAAGACTGCAACGTCAACACCATGGACAAAGTGCAGCTGATTAATGGGAGAGGGGTCCTGGCGTAGCTAGGCTGCTTAAGGTCACAGGTAAACAATTTTTCATTGCTGCTCCATCCGCTGATTTGCACTCGCGTGGTCGCACTGCTGGGCGGAAGGGAAATGAACAAGTACATGCTGGTTGAGTAAATTATTAAAACGCTTAAGCTGAAGCAAAGCTATTTCTGTGAAAACCCTGCTAATGAAAAGACACCATGCCTTTGCAGTGAAGAAACTACTCGGAAGTGAGCAGGTGAGGAAACAGCATTTGTAAACACTCTGGGTACATTTCTAAGGTGTAGAGGAGGCCTCGATGAAGCTATAGAATTAGCCTGTATCCCTCCAAGAATTGTCCCTGTGAAGATGGCTGCTTTTCTGCAAGGCCCACCTCTATAGCTAGCTCGAGGTAGTTGGGCTTGTTTTAAATGTAGAGCTGTGTCTGCAGCTGTGTTTGGAGTTTGAGACCAAACCAGGGTGTGTTCTTAGGTTTTTTCTCCTTCATGAATTTTGGAGTGAGACAACTGTTGCTGGAGGCATAAAGAGAAGGAGGATTTGAACTGCTGCTCCCTATGCCCAAGTGTTGGGTCATGCTGTCATGGGCTGCCATGCTAGGTAGCTGCCACTGGGGCTTTCTAGCAAAGGAGATCCTCTTCCTTCTTTTTTCTTCTGTGAGACTGTGTGTATTGGATACAGTGTCCTGGAGAACAGCAGAAACTGCCTGAAGACTGTGTCCCAGAGCCAGGAGAGAAGCCACGGCGCAACTGCAAGAGACGGATGGAGGATTGGGTGAGAGGAGTAAACGATGGAGCCAGAAGCACATCTGGTTTCCCAGGGGTGAGACCTGATGGATTCAGGTCTGTGGCGATCTGAGCTATTCTTGAGTTTTCTCTCCCAGTCATTCAAATTTGTGATTCTTGTGTCAGCCTGAAGAGTCTTTTGAACTGAATTCTTGCATGAGAAGCCTTTTTTTCCCCCCCTTCCTTTCTTTCTGGAGGGGAATGATCTATTTTAGAACCAAAGCATTTAGAGCCTCTCTGATTCTGTATCCAAACCTGAAGTTGTATGCAAACAGCGAAAATGCTGGTGTGCACTTGTGGGCAGAGGCATAGATAACATGAACAGGATTTAGCTGCTCTTACCTTGGTCTGACTTCACCCCTGAAATCCAAGGCAGTCATCCCCTTTCCATCCATTTATGTCTTCCTCTTCCTTCTCCATTGCCCTAACTTCCCTCTTCTTCCCTTCTCCCTAGCCACTGCACAACAATCTCAGGAAGGTCCCTGGGTTATTCCTGATGTTTACAGCACAATTGGTGATGCTAATGCTTCCTCTATAAGCTGGTATTGGGCACTTCTCCAAGCCAGCACATAATGCAAACACGACCTGCAAACTTTTCGATAGCTTCAGCTAGGATCTCTCTTTTTCTGTCTCCCTGAATGTTGATCTTTAGTGATCCTCGTGCAGTCTTCTGGTTTTAGGCCACAGGTAGCTTAAAAGGAAAATAAATCTGGAGATTGCCCATGGAGATTAAAAAGGTTGCTTCTGGCTTCAGACAACCATCCTTCTTTATAAGCCTTTTTGAAACAGTAAATCTGCATTTATTCGTACTGGGTGAAGTAGACAGCTGGCACTTTCTGATTCCAAGACAAACAGACCCTGTGGATTCTGCTGGCTGAAAAGAAGTTAATACTCCAGAAGTGGAAATCCACATGGCTCCCAACAATGAGACTCGCGACAGCCAAGCAGCAAGACAGCGAGTGTTCGGCGTGTTTGGCTTGCAGGCTCTGAGCTCATTTAACTTGCTGACATCAGGTTAGTGCTAATGTAAATGGATTTGTTTCAGACTCCTTATCTGGGACCAGATTTTGACCTCCTGATATCTGGTTAGGCAAGTCTCTCTCCTCCTTTCCTTATACAGCTACTTAATGTCTAATGTTATTTTATATACTAGATGTTAATCTTCTCAGTAATGTTTGCCAGATTTTTCCTTCAGAGAGATACCAACCCATAGCAATGTGTTTTGAAGAGGTATATGAGGTAAGAAAGTAAGATATTTAGTAAGAGAAAGATGCGCTTGGCACATGTTTTGCAGTTTCCAGTAACGATTTTCCTTAAAAAAACATACAATAAAACACACGCTCCCCCATAAAGCGCCTTGTTCTTTAATAAATAAGGCTCACAATGTGGCTGAGATCTACACCATTTCTCATGATCCCGCTCCATCTGTTCGCCTCTTGCCTCCTGAAGGACAGTATCCTTGCTCTGCTGTACATTGCTCGTAGTTCTCTAACTTGGTTGGGAATTGCTAGATGCTATGCAATATCAATTAAAAATAATGATCTTGCAGTGTATGGTTTGATTAATGTTTATGATCCTCAGAGGGAAAGACTAAATTCCTACATAAAAGCTTCCAAGTCAATTCTCACCAGTTCTACAGAAAATGGAATAGTGAGCACAGCTACCCGAGCTGACATATGGGGGAGTCATATGAGTTTGGAAATGAGGTGGAAAGTAGTCAGGGAATATTCTTCTGTTTCTGTGCCAGTCAGTGCATTTCCTCCTCTGCATTAGTGTGCTGTGATGAGGACCTATTCTGAGGTCCACTCCTGGGGAGAACTGGTCTGTCATTAGTGAAAGCATGAGGTTGAGAGATGGGTTGTATTGGGAGAGCATTACTTCTCTTCGCCAGGGAAACCACTCAGTAGTCACAAAAGGGGGAGTGTTTTGCTTGGCATGTTATTTGGTGCCTTTAGTGGGCAGCCTCCAGAGCAGCACGGCGTGGGGAGAAGGGCTGTGCTACGGAAAAGCATTTCGCTTTCCTCAGATGTTGCAGGTCCCCAAGTGCAAGAGAAGTTTTGCTCTGCACTGTCTCCAGGAGGGGCCACTCTTTTAGTGGCTAAGTATGAGATACATGCCTGTGGTACGCAGGGCTTTCCCTAACTGGGTCATTTGAAGTGTTGCAGGTTATTGTTGCCTCCATGAAAACTGGACAGCCTTGCTACCTCTGTGGCAAAGGTGGAGACACGTGCTGAGCTGGAGAGCAGGGTGCTGGCTGCCTCTGTCCCCCGTCCATGTCACTTGCTGCTGCGGTGACCTGCTTGACTCGCCGCGCCGCGGCGGAGCGGCCGGTGCCTCTCGGGAGCTCTGTGACTCGCAGGGAGCTGGCGGGCAGCGTGAGCGCGGCCCCGGCCATGGGCTGCTTCACTCACAGTCCATGCGAGACGGCTGTGGGGTGACTGCCGGGCACCCCAGGAGCCGTCTGCCCAAGGGAGCAGCAAAGAGGAGAACACTGAGGAGCTCCCTCGCCTCTGCTCCGACCCTGCCCCTCAGCAGGGGTGACAGCCTGGTCCTCTTGCAGCTGCTTCAGCATCAACACACGCCAGAGAGGAGAGCCCTCCATCTTCTCTCAGTAACCTTCTGCGGCTCTTGTGCAGCCTTTGGTTACAAAAGAAATCCTTAAATCCATTTCACATCATCTTCCCGCAAGGCCCCATCTTGCTTTAACCCTCTGCTGGTTTCCTGTCAGCCTGCAGCCTCGCTGCTGAGTGGGAGCTCTTCCTGCAAGCGGCAGCTGGGTCCCTCCTCGTGGGCCTGTCGCTGCCCTGGCCTGTGCCTCTGAAAAGCACTAAGAATCCCACTTTTCCTGGCACTTACGGCTCAATTTGTGCAGAGTGGAATTACACCAAGGGCTGCGAGTGAGAGATGCAACAGCAGAAGGCAAAGCTGGGAGTAGTGGGAGCAGGTGTCTGGCACCTCACAGAGTTGGAGCTAGTTCCCTGACATTTAGAAGGGATAATGGCTGCGCTATTCCATGCCAAGAACTGGGAGCATGGGATCTATCCAGCCTGTGCCCACCTACTTTCTGCATGTGGACATTTGTTCTCCCACCCACCTAATTAGGAAAATAGAGTGTAGAAAATGAAGGGGCGGATTTGTTATTTTGTTGTGGCTGTTTGAAAGCAAAGTTTGCTTTGCAGCCTCATATTACAGTCCACGGAGGGACAGTATTGTCTCCAAACCTGGCATTAGCACTGGCTTTCCTTGGGAAGTCTAACGGGAGACAAAGCTACATCACAAAATGTCACCACAGCCGGGAAAAGGATCCGAATTACTGGAATGAGCCTTGTCCCGAGATGGAAGGTTTGGAGAGAACTGCCATTGGAGACAGGCAGAAATGACCTGTAGGCAAACAGGGGAAATGGACACTTAGACACTACCCAAGTGTTTCAGTGCAGGAAAACAATTCTCACAGCAAGGGAATTTCTACTAACCACTGACTTAGCCTAGTTAACATTTGAAATTTAACTCTGAGAAAGAAACTTTCTGTTCCTGTAACCAGTTCTCTTTATGCAGAAGTTCCTATTCTTGCCGCTTCTGTTTGGGCCCCAGGTAGTTTGTTTTGTGCCAATGGGCCTTTCAGGGGGAGCACAGGGGAGCCCAGCTCTGTCACTGATGCACTCAGCCACGATCCACTTTCATTCACGCAGTTACCCTCACGTAACTTGTTAGGCTATAAAGCTAAACAGTAAATATAGCTAAATAGTAAATATAGCTAAATAGTAAACTGTGGTTTTGTTTTATCCCAGAACTACCCATCAGAGTGACAGAAAGGGGGGAGCTAGGAGGGCTGCTGAGGAAGCCATTTCTCACCCAAGCACTCAGCAGACAGCCTTGGGGTTCTCCTTGTCCCCATTAGTAATTCCTTTTTGAGAGAAGACTCCTGAGGGAAGTGCATTAACCACTGCTGAGGGCCCCGAACCTGGAGACAGCCTCCTCTGCCTCCCCTGTGAATCTAAGCTTCATTTCTTCTGCTTCCCGTACAAGTCCTTGAAAACAAAACATTCCATCTGGGCCCACATGAGCACTAAGGAACAACGTGGGGAGATTTTGTTTCAGCCAGGATGGGGGGGAGGCACAAAGATGGATTTAAAAACAAAGGCTTTGGGTCAGTCCAAATAAAATATTCATGCGGTTTTCTGGTTCAGATGCTGGTTTGAAAAAATCACTATTTGCAAGCCCTTGAAAACCAGGGGCCATCCCACTAAATTTGGTTGCTCCAGTTCCTCATCTAACTGGTGGCCTTGGGCAAAAGTCTTGTCACAGCAAGAGGTCCTGCTCTGCCCACGGGCCCCTTCCGACCCAGGCATCAGCAAGGCTGGGAACGGGTGACTGTGCTCACAAGCTCATGAGCTGGAATGCTTCGTAGCTTCCCAGCTCACTTGCCTTTGGGATGCTATTATGAGCCAGGACTTTTTGATGCCCTTTCAGCTCAGAGGGTTGTGAACAGATGGGCAGAGGGCCTGGGAGGGACCCTTACTAGCTACCTGTTGAGAGCCCAGTTCTGCCAAAGCATTGGCTGTTTGGCTCGAAGCATCTTCTCCTCAGGAGCTGCCTTCCAAACCCGACCACGCTGGGTAAAAGCCATCACACTACAGATCAGAGAATTATGTGTTTAAGAGTATAAAACTATGAAGCCAAACCATATCCTACAGCTTCTAAGACACAGAGCCACAAGGTATTTAGAGCTTGTAAACCGCAGACCTGCAGGAGGTCCCTATTCTCTGCAATATCTAGGGAGGATTAGGTAGCTCAGAGTGAGATTCACAGAAGCCCCAAGCTGCAGACAGATGCGTGCTGCAAGTTGTGCCCCTTTCTAGACTGCGATTCAGTGCTGCCGAAGGAGACATCTGCTCACATCGGCTTCACAAACAGCTGCTCCTTCCTCAGAGCTGGGGTGCAAGCTCTTCCTTTCCCAACACCCTATTTGCAAAATGCTTCTCACCCACCCTGATCCCATTCGCCGCCACCAACTGTGCTTCATGAGGAGCTTTGAACCCTTGTCTCAAGCACAGAGAAAGTCCTAACCGGCAAAGCACGGGGTAGCGAGAGGCTGCAGTTCCCTCTGCGGGCACTGCCGGGGAGGGTGCTTGGGAGCAGGGCATTTCCCTGGCGAACCGGGCAGGCACCTGCATTCAGCTCTTCTGCAGTCTGTCAGGTGTACTTTTTCCAACAATTTCTTAATATGAAGCTTCCATATAAACTCCTGAGCCTCTGCCACCTCTGTCACTCCTCTGAGCACTTGTTGATACTTGTTTTTTTCTGCCTTATTGAAGGACAGCAGCTACAGCTCTGTTTTCTACTGAGCTGGTCCTGTAGTTGTGCACAGGGGTGCTCTGACGTCTATGGGGTTGCCAAAAACTAGAGTATCAAGAGCCGGGGGACAGTTAACCCGGCCCTGGAAGGACTCCAGGTGATAGGCCAGCGTGCTAAACCCTTTGGGACGCCACGGCTTTCACAGGCCCCAGCCATGGGTGATGCACAGTTCCTGCTGGCTCCAGCTCAGGAAGCAGAGTCTTGAGTTTACGCTAAGCAGAATAGGAGAGAGGAGCAACAAGGAGTGTAACGTGGCTAGCGAGCCCGCCTGCGGCTTGCCAAATGGTTTCAGCTGAAGGACGGCGCAGTAGAAGCCTTTTGTAATGTTCTTCCTTCGGCCTTTTCGGAGATTAAACCCAGCCCGCATGAAATTTGTTGGCAGCGGCTCTCCACTTAGCAGTAATCAGACCATATTGGGGCAAAGTATTTAAAATACTGTGGGACTTTGGAAAATATCAGCTTAAAATAAAGTCTTGCAAACTAGCACACCAATAGACACGTTGGAGCTGAGTAGTGTGATTTCTAATGAATGAGGTCCTGGCTACACTTCTTGTTTGGCATTATGCTGCCAAAGTATAAAACTTGTCTTAACACCTTTCTGAAGCAATTCAGCGAAATTTCCAGCTTTTGGATTAAGAGAATCATTAATAAATCAGGCTACAAAAGTCTGAGTGAATGTAGCCAACTCCTACGGAATATTGGTGCTAAGAAAGGTCGATGTGACGCTCAGGTAACTGGCAAACAAGACACCAGTTTGTTTTCTCATCAGCGTTGTTGCTATCTGGGGTATGGTTCTGCTCAAGGAGAAAACAGGGTTCTTTTAATTAAAACAATTTGTGCAACATCATTTCACTTAAAATCACCCATGACTTTTGACCAAAGGTTGGAAACAGTCTAGTCAGGCCTCCAGCCGCTGCTCTGCTCAGGCCGGCTCTGGGGCCCTGTTTCCCTGGAGCTTCCTTGAAGCTCGAAGCGGCAGCTCCCAATTCCAGTCACTCAGGCCCTTCATTACACGTGTTCCAGCACTTTTTGCAGCCATGGCTTGGATAACTAATGCAAACCAGGAGCCGCCAGCCAAAGGACTGTTTGGCTTCTATGGAAAGTGAATACCCTTCCCTAAATTCATGGTACCTCTTGCTGGTAGAACATGCATACTGTGTATGCATACAGTTTTCCTAACTCCTTGTACGAGCACTATGCACAGAGCAGCTGCATCAGCTACTGCCCCAGAATAGCTACCCTGTAGGCAGTGAAGCAGGTACTGACCGCAGTAACAGCCTGATTTTAGGACATGAAATGGGGAACAGAGCTGAATACATCAGTTAAAAATGTGGCCCATAATGAGATAAGAAATGAGGATGCCGTGATCAGCACTTCTGTCCTGCAGCGTGGAACGCTGCCAGCTTGAATTCAACGATACCTCAATCGATGAGAGAGTGAGAATCCTGAATACCAAATCTGCAGGAACTCTAAATATATTTGTTGTGATGTTCTAACCAGTAAGGGAAGCAGGTGGGAATGTGAAAACTGAATTACTCGCAGGGTCTGCAGGGAGTGTGCTCTGACCTGCACTTAGCATGGAGCCCAGACAAGAGGCCTGTTCCAAAGGGAGGAATCTGGCCGGGGTTAACCCCAGCTGCTCCCGCAGCTCCTCCCGGCGCGCAAGGGGCTGCAAGGGCTCCCTGCCTCGACACGGAAGGCAGCTGGAGGAAGGAAACTTGTGGAGGAAGGTCCTGACTGATCCTGTTCAGCACCTGTAAACAAAGCCGAGGTCTCAGGATGGGAGGGGGAGTGGATTTGTTTCCCTGGATGCTTTCGAGGCTCTCCCAATCCCGCGGAATGGATTTGAGCAGGCTAGCATGGTCCTTCGAGGAACTGAGAGGAGGTGAGTTATCTCTTTGCAGGCTGCTGTTGCTTTTGGAGTATAAGGTTTTGGCAAAGTCAAGTATGTGAAACAGGATGGCGAGGAAGGAAGTAAAAGAGTGAAGTGTAGGACTGCAGGAGAACGACAGGAAACAGTGGGGCAAGGGGGAGTCCAGAAACTGGCAAACCACGGGCAGCTCAGCAACTCCTCTGGTAATGAGAAAATACGAACAAATCAAATCCTCCCTTGTGCTGCCCCTTGTAATTTTCCAGAAATCTTCTATAATTTTCCCTGGAGTCCCATGCTGACAGCTGGCAGATGCCGCACGAGAGAGGGTCCCCTGGAATGACTGATGGCAAGGTCGCAGCTGGAGCGCCGGGAAGACGCCGGCGCTGGGAATCGCAAGGAGCTTCTGCTGCCACGTTGTGGCAGCGGGGAAAAACTCCGCCTCTCAGATCCTCTCCTGCCATCCTTGTCCAAAGAAGATGTCTTTGTACATTACTAGAGCTGTTCTCATGAGCGTGCTAATTCTGGGAAATTAAAGTCACGGGGAAAGGGAAGCACCTTAAGCAATGCGGTTGCTGCAGAATTAATTTACTGTGCAAGTTACTCGTAATAAACCACCCAGCACATGTGCCATAGGTTTATCAACAAGTGTTGCTAAGAAGGGGCTTCAAAGCTTGCGTCTCAGAGGCAGTGTGTGAATAGCACCTCTCACTGCCATGGTTGCTATAGTAAGCCCTTGTTCTTAATTGAATGCCACAATAAATAATACTCTAAAAACTGGAGAGCAAAATAAAAAGAAAGAACTCGATCAGGAGTTCCCCAAGCCACTTGAAATTATTGCTCCTTTCTATGTTCTGCAAGTGCTGTGTGGTTTGTGCTGCAGGTTACAAAATAGGAACACCTGCAACATTGTAATGCTTTTTCTGCAAAATTTCTTGCCCCTCAAAATTTTGCAAGATATGATGTGGTTCAGAGCATCTCTGTAAATAAGGGAAATAGCAATTAGTGGGATTAAAATAAGCCGTTGTTTTCTGAAAAGCACATCTATTTTTACACCAAATTTTGCGGGGGAATAGGATGCAAAGGGTTGAAATGATCCTTGAAATGATCTGCGCTGTAACTGCTGCCGGTGGCGTGCACCAGAGATAAATACTCCAGTCCTTCTCCCTGGTGCTAAGCTGTAATAACAAGTAAGCATTGCAATTAGGGAGCCTGCTTGCGCTGAGGGCAGCCCCGGAGCGCCGCGGGGAAACGCTGTCCGGGGGCAGCACACGACGTGCAGAGGGGTCAGCAGGACACGTGTGCAAGGGGTAACGCAGGGGAAACAGGGCACAGCTGGGGGCTACAGCAGGGACCTGCGACCCGGGGGAAAGAGCAGGGGGCTCCTCCAAGGCCAGATGAACCCTCTGTGGCCAAGGGGCACGTCCTACCCCTCGCCGTAGACAGCTGGGAGGCAGAACACTTAAAGGCCCTGAGGGGAACCCACAGAGCAGGGAGGTTAACAGAAAAAGGCCATTACGCTACCGCTACCGTAGTAACGCAGTGAAAACGGGTTGAACAATACGTGAATCGCTGGCTTGAGAGTCACTGGCATGAGGCAAACAACGGATTTGTATGTAAAGCACTGGAGTGGCAGCATGGTGATTTGGGCCTGGTTTGTGCTTTGGTTGGACCCCATGTGTGTCCTTGGGCCTCTGCCTCCCCTTCCCAGCTGCTCAGTGGGGCTCGTGCTTTTCCTTCTGCAGGGCTCTTGACAGGAGCAAACATAGCCCTGCCTGAGAGCTATTCAGATGCTGCGGCAACACAGGCACGAGGCATCTTTTGTAAACTGCTGCTCCCCTAAGGAGTGGAGAACGCGCTTATTCCTCAGCAGTTACGGTGCTTTTCATGGACGTGCATCCTCGTTAGCAGACAACATCTGCTTCTTGTTGTAATTAGCTCACAGTTCAGTCGGTAGCTCCGGTCTCTTTCACACCTGGACTGCAGGCAGCGCAGCAATCACAGAAGGAGGTGTCCTGCCGCCCGCCCCGGTTTATGAAGCAGCCTGAGTTGCACACGCTGTTAGGCACCTAACAGGCAGCGAGCGTGCGTGAGAGCTCTCCAGCATGTGAATGGAAGTGCCTTCCCTTTTCCTTGCTCGTTTTTGCTGGGTTTCGGTTCCAAGAGCACTCTGCTCTCCGCAGCCTGATCTGAGGTCCCAGGTCATCTCCTGCCAGGTTGGCTCTGAATGGGAGGCAGATGTGTAATTGCGCTGTCTCCTGGTGGCGTTAGTGTCAAGACTCATTAGGGACCCAATCTAGTCGGTGGCAGCAGGCGTACAAAGGGGAGCACTCGCCAAGGTCCGCAGACTGCAGAGCAGGACTTGGTGGAGGAAGCAATTGCAGAATTCCCGTCTGGGTAATTAGAGCCAGCGGGGAATCGCATCGGCTGCGGCAGGGCTTTCATTTTTCCCCATGCTGTTTTAACAGGATTGACAGGTGCTGCTTTCTTCCAGGGGTGAGGTGATGTGCCGGTGTCATAACTCACAATGAGGAATGATCATCAATTTGCTGCCGCGCTCCCGGGGTGAGGCGAGCGGGCAAAGCGTGATTACTATCGTTATTAGTCCCTGTTAGCAGGGAGCAGGCGGGGCGGTGCGGCCCTCGTCTCGAGCGGGCGCCCCTCGCGCGCACGGGAGCGCGGCCCTCGCAGCCGGGCTGCAGCGCGAAGCTGGGACCTGTTTGTGAGTGCAGGAACCAAGAGCCAAGGCAGCCTGTGGAAGGAGACAGTTCTATCAACACAACGTGCTGCGCTGCTCTGCCCGGCGCGAGGCCGCTGCTGCGCTCCCGCGTTTCCTCATCGGGTGCAAGACCTGCCCCGCGCTGCGCAGAACGTGTCCCGTTACCGGCAGCGGGCAGTTTTCCTGAGCAAAACCTACAGCGCTGGGTCCACGGGGAGGAAATAAATGCAACGACAAGCGGCGCAGCTCTCCAGCCACTCCTGGGAAAGGTGGCAAAAGGGCAAAATGCATTTCCTTATTCTGCATGAAGAAGAGCCGAGACATTTGAGAGTTCGTTTATGAAGTCTATGAAAGATGAGTGAAGCTACTGTTGCGAAGACGAGCGTCTGGAGCCCTGGTTGAGGTGCCCTGACCTTGCTCTCCCATAGCCCAGGAAGGCTTCCTGCTTGCCAGCCTCGATCCGCTTCCTTGGGCTCCAGAAGGAATTCCATCCTGAAGGGGGCCTCTTCCTTACTGACTGCGTAAGGAAGCCCATGAAAATTTTCAGTTTCAATAATTCAGTATTTTCCAGTCCAAACAAGCAATTTAAGCAAAAAAGGAAGAAAGATGCTCCCTGCCAGCTCTGCTCGGAGGCGCCTGACGAACCTCTTCGGAGCGCAGGCAGGAGCAGACGCGTGTTTCCTTAGTGCCTTTCTTTGAGCCTCTGTGCACCTCCTTGGCATGTTGGGGCACCGAAAGGATCAGGAACAAGCACATGGGGAGCTCCCCTTCCCTCCCTCTCTGAGCTCCTGGCTGCAGTGACTCAAGCTCAGAGCCGTGAAGGGCTCAGACCTTCCAAACACTCCATGCTGAATGGTGGCTTTGCTACCTGCTGATTTCTGTAGCTAAGAGTCTCTCTCTAAAGGCAAAGGCTGATTCTCTACACAGATGTATGTGCTACTGCAGATCAATCCTCTAGGCCCATCTGGGTTATTGCACACACATGATAACTGTCTTACTGAGGGAAAAATAAAAAACCAACAACATGCTTGTGTCTCCCCTCTATCCCCCTTTCCCTCTTCTCACTTAATCAGCAAATTCTTCCATGAAAACAAGGCTGCCCCTCTCCCTGCCCCCTCGCCCATCCTTGGCGGGTCCTCTGTCTAGATGCCTTTAAATCTGATTTGGGATTTGAGCAGTATTTGGATTAACTCATTAGTGGGGCATCGTTCTGGCAAGCCTGCTAATCTGCGGCAGCGGTGCATAGCTCTGTGACAATATTATACTGAAAATGAGAAATCTAATGAGATTAGCATTTTATGCATTCAGACGGGGCCTGGGTCTTAGTACGGTCTGCAGACACTTGCTAGGAAGGCTTAGGAGGGGACAAGGTGACCGGACTGTAACGTGGCACCAGAAAAGAGGGGACACGGCCACTGTGTCATGAAACATCCAGAACTGGGGAGACATCCCTGTGCCCAGGAACAGATGGGGCTGCTCCACGTGCAGGGCAGCACCTTGCAGGTTGCTCCTGCCCTTACTGGTGCCGGGGAAGGTCGTGGTGGTTGCTGCCGTGGGGGATAAGGCTGCTGACTCCCTGGCTGTTCCCTGTCACGCAGCGAGGTGGTGCAGGAGATGCCAGTGCATGTGTGGCACTACCAGAGTGCTCCTCTCTAAAATTACACCGAGATCAGCTGCCCGGACAAATTCCAGACGTGCTTCTCCCTCTCAAAGGCGCTGTTGTTCCTACCTCAGGTTTGAAGAGGGCAAAGTGGGAGCCAGTATGTGCAGGCTGCCCCGGCTGCGGGTCACAGGGAGCGCAGGGGTTCTTGCACCCCAGGGCTGGGGCATTGGGAGCCTGCCCTCGGTGAGGAGGAGGAGGCTGCAGCGGTGGGAGCAGCTAAGCGCTGTCCTCGCCTGCCACCCAGTGCTGGCTCTGGGCACTCCCGGAGAGCTCCGGCGGGGCAGGGCTGCTGGCAGCGCCTCGGGCTTCTCTTCTGCTCACTGCCCAGCCCTTCCCGAGCCACAGGGAAAGGCACCCCGGCCCTGCCTCCGCCAGCAGCGGGTTCGGGAGGGCTCCTTGGAGAAGGGGGAAGCTGCCCTGGGGCTCATGTCCTTTCGGTTCGCAGGGCCCTTTGGTCCTGCTGCCACCACATGACCTGTTACAAGGCTGAAGTGCTGCTGGGTTCCAGGAAGATGCTGCTTGCTAAATTCCTTGCACATGCAGTCTGGGGGTAGATAACTTAGGGAATTTTTTTTTTTTTTTCAATACAAGATGCTGTCTCTCAACCATCAGATGAAAAGCAGTAATTGAGCAGTGCCACTGACAAAACAAAATAAATGCGAGTGCAGCCGATGGCTAAAACTGGGTAAAGCAGGAAAACTGGGTAAAGCACCTGCAGAAACTGCTGTTCGGGTGACTCAGTGAGCAGCAGTCGCTTGTGGTTAGCAAGGACACAGCCTAAAGCAGCCCCAGTGGCGTTGGGCAGGAGAAGGCGTTTACCAGAGAGCAGCCTGTGTTTATCCATGGCCTGGAGCCGGGAGCCGCACGCGGGAAGGGACCTGAGTCCCTTCTCTTGAAGTATGGAGATGGCTTTTGTTGCCAACTGAAAAGTAAGGAGAGCAGAAGACAGCCTGAGATGAGATGGCCATGACAAGGCACGTATAGAAGTGGGAGAAGCAGAAAAACAAAGGCCTATTTACTCTAAAGGGAGTTTAAATGTCATTAATATGTATTGTAAATCTTTAAATGCTCTGTTATTCAAGCACTGCATTAAGTAGAAAGGAGAAAAAAAAAGCGAATGCTACTGATTTGCATTTTGTTATTAATTCTGGGAAAAGAGAGAAATTTTTTCAAAAAAATTGTCAGCAAGGTGCCTTAGTGAATCTTTATATAATAGTAACAATTTGTGTATGGGAAGCAAATACTTTAAAAAAATGAGCGAAATGAATAGAAATGTAATTCAGAGCAGCACTAGCACTTCATCTTCATGTAATGATATGGGCAAAGGCTGAATTCCTGCGCTCGGCAGTGAGTTATGGGACATGGTAGAGCTTGCATGACTGCAGAAATAAACCCCCATCGGTTATAATGTCCCATTAGGAGAAGGTGATATAATGGATTCTTCTTTCACGGCCTAGCAATGGCACATTTCATTCACTAGGTTATTTACCCCCTCGGATAAAATTCATAATCTTTCTCATAATGCAGAAATATCTCCTCAGACACGTTTGTGGGGGGATCTCATTAAAAGTGTTTGCTGCATGGGATTTTATCAGAGTTTTGCAGGCAGCGAGTGGCAGGAAGAGGGGAGATGCCCGGGAGCACCTGGGCTCTGCGGGGGCAAAGCGGGAAGCTTCGGCCCTGGGCTCCCTGCGACAGGGTGGGAAGGGGCAGGATCCTGCCCAGCAACTGCTGGCGCCTCCAGACACTCGTGGGAAGCGGCCCCTCCTCAAAGGAAAGGCGTTTTCAATTTGGTCTTTCCAAGAATTCTCAAGCCTCCCTTCAGGATTTAAAGCAGCCCACCTGGAAATCCCACTGCAGAACAGGTTTAAAAACTATACAAATCATCACCGAACAGGCCCTGTAATTTCTTGTACTATGTGGCATATCTGTCTCTCCTAACAGGTATCTGCTGGCACATCTCTGTAAATATGCAAGATTTCACTTTAATGAAAAATACTGTCTCTATAGAGAGAAAAGGTAACAGTTTATATGCAAATGCTACAGTGCTATCTTTTGAGTTATCTTAGTTAAAAAAAATCAAACCGTGGCCTTCAGTCCTACTTAAATATAATAAAATAAAAAAATTACTTTCTCTCCAGAGATCCAAGAAGCTGAATACATTTTCCTAGCTGATTGATGCTTTTCCATTTATTCTTAAATGCAATTTTCCCCGGGTAAGGAATTGTTCTCTTGAGCGTCAAGGAGGAAACGCTCCCCGCAGGGCAGCCGCGGGCTGGCGGCCCGGCGCGCCCCGACAGCCCGCACTGGCAGGATAGTTATTAAACAGCAGCGCAGCCCCGGGAATTATTAATCGCCAGGCTTCATTTCTCTATCAAATGTTGGGGCCCGGAGGGAGAGCTCTTTAAGCTTTCAGGAAGGCTGTAGCACATTAATCACTGGCGGGGAGAAGGGTGCAGGCTTGGCATTTGTAACACTTGTCAGATCAGCACTAGGAGATGGTGATCCAAGATAGTTAGGATCTGGAGGCTGAAGGGCTTTGCTTGCTTTCTTGTTGCTCTTGGGGCCTTCCTTTTGTCCCTGTTTGTTTGGCGCTTGTTTGTCTGCCTTTTCAGCCATCCCAGAGCCGAGGCCGCCCCGCTCACGCTCCCTCTGGCCCACGCACCGCCCAGGAGGAGAAGGGTCCCATTTGCCACGTGGCAGCAACCAAACCGCGGTGCCCCTTCGAGGGCCACCCTGCGGGAATGGGGGCCTCTCCTTGTCCGTACGTACAGCCTGAACAGGCGGACCAGCACTGGAGGGTGCTCCTGGAAAACATGCCCGACTGCTGGAAAGTTAAGTGTGGAGTTCACTATTGTATGCAATGTATATGTATGTGCATATGCATATGCATATGTATATGTATATGCATGCGCTGTTGTAAGATTGCGAAAGCCCCAGTACTTCTGCACTGTACATAGGGCAGGCTAAGCCAGCACTGCATGCTGCCCGCGGCTGGAAGCACTTAACGCTGTGATTAGCCAAAGTGTTAATTAGCACTGACCTTGCTGGCGCTAATCCCGCGACCCTTAGCCCCTCCAGTGGCCGAGGTGGCGTCAAAGGGGGCAGCGTGAATCTAAAATACGTGATAATTTTAGCAGATGTTACAGACGTGCTCCCCACTTCTAGCACAACCTGGAGCTAGCTACCCAAGCAGGTTTCGTTAAAGCAACCACATCTGTATGAGGATACAGTAGGCAGGTGAAAGCTGTGAGAGCTTGAGTGTGTCCAATCGACTTACTTTTCCATAGATTTGAGAGGGAACGCTGATATGCGTTTACAAAAAGATCTCTCCTGGAGTTTTGTTGCACTGATTACCTATGAGAGCCGCATGGAGCTGCAGGGAGAGGGATATCTGGAACCTCCCTGTCTCACAGGAGCACTCGAGCGGGAAGAGTCTTTAATTCTGCGGCACGTGCGGGAGGTTGCAGTGAGGAGCCCCGGCGCACCGAGCGGGACCGTGTGTTAACATGCATTTATACCGTGCCTGGCACGCAGCCTGGTTTTGCACAGCCCTGCTGTTTGCTGCAGCCCCTAGGCGATACTGTAATATAAATATTCTGGAAGAATAATAGGGCTATTTGTGGCTCTTGAGGGCAGCTAATGTGGCTGCTCTGCAGCATGTTTTTCAAGCCCTCATCCCTTATTTTTCCAAGCGTGCAGCAAGAGAGAAGAAGGAACAAACCACAGTTTCTGCATGCAGGCAGAAGGAAGGAGAGAAAGGATGGATCGCATCAAACAGCTGCTCAGAGAGCCCAGAGCACTTGTTGTGTGTTGTCCCGACCGTGCAATGTGGTATTTGCATCAACACGTGAGACGATCCGTCTGCCTGGGAGCCTCGTTCCTGGAGAGGTGCCTCCCAGCTTGGAGGCTCCCTTCTTTTAAAGGGATTTTGCCTGTGCTGCTAGAAGCGGCTGCCAATTCATTGGGATCCGTAGGGCAATCTCTGTAGGTTTAAGCACTAGAAAATGTGACTGACCTAAAATTGCACAGGCAAAGAATTCAAACGATTACTTGTGCCCTCAAGTACATTAGCGTGCACCAAAGAGTGCATCAGCACAGCACTGTGAATGACTACGAGGCAGTCTTCCTACCAAACAGTACGGCAAAAGGGAGCACTCGGCCTGAGCACAGCACTCACCAAGCCTGGTCTTCCTCTCAAGAAAGCCCTGAAACATCCATACGTGCGGATAGGTCTGGCTCGGCAGGAACCGTCTGCATGTGTTTATTGCTAATTGAATCCAGCGCTAAAGGAATTGCTTCTGTCTCACTAAATGGGTTATCCCCTGTGTGCCGCCTTTGTCTTTTTTAAAGGAGAGTGGAGGAGGCTCTAAACAAAAACTGCTGCTGGGTTACCTTTTTTTCCCCCCAAATCATAATCTTGTAAGAAAGAGCACACACATACATGCCGTAATCTGCTCACCCCTGAAACATGCTCTTTTGAATGGGTTTTGCTGCTCTTCCCGGGGAATATTGCAGGTAGTACTCAGAGACCCTGGGAATTAATGGGACTTGAGCTAGGACTCTGTGGTAAAACCGGAATTATTAGAAGAGAAATTCAGCATAGAGGGTATCACAGTTTCTTTTGTTCCCTGAGCTGTTTTCGCACCTCGCTGCGAGGAGCTGTCGCCGCGTTTCTACACAGGGAAGTGCAGCTGGGGTGTCTGCGCCTCCCAGAGCCAGAGATCGCAGGACGCTGTGGAGCTCAAGGGCTTACTTGGCCATGCCTTTTTTTTTAATTACCAACTCTCTAGCTTCCTTATCTCTGGGCCTTGCGCTTTCATGGCCTCAAGCTGCCTCTCAGTGGGCCCACAGCCCGCAGCTGTGCCCATGGTCCACGGGAGGCCCTTTGCGCTCCTGCAGGGCCCGTGCCCTCGAACGCCGCCGTTCCCGCACGGCACGGTGCGCGCGGGGCTCAGCAGGGCCCGCAGCGGCACCGGTGCTTCCAGCTGAGGATGCACATGGGCACTGGAGAGGCCCTGGCCTGAGCAGCTGCGGAATCTGCTTCTTAGGCAGTTACGAAGTGTAATTTATGGGCGCGGGAGGGAGGTGTTGTGGCTTCCGAAGCCCGCGCCGCAGGCGCTCCCTGCAGCTGCTGCGTGCGGGTGCAGGCTTAGTGCAGCTCTGCAGGAGCTGTTCCAGCCCCTGCAACATAACCCTCTCTCTGCATTAATCACTTTCTGATAGGATCAGACTAGAGTTATGGTTAAAATCAGGGTTGTGTCAGGCTTTGTCTGCATCCAGGGCTTTGGCTTCTGAGTATCCCTGGCATCCAGGGCCTAAATCATTAATCCTAATGATAGCTTCTTCCCCACTGCCATCACTTCACTGAGTTTACTATTCCTCTCAGAAGACCTGTATTATGTATACATATATACAAACTTATTCTAAAGCATGAGTTACTTCACAGCAGAGAAGAAACTTAAAGGTTTCTGTGCTGCAAAGGTAACATTCTGCCATTTCTTCTGATGGAACCGTGCCGACAGCCCCCAACAGCACCAGCTTTTACGGGTGCTTTACAGCTTAATGCACGAGGGTGACAGTGAGCAGCCCGGGTTGAGATGGAGACCTCGCTGTAGGCAGCGCTGCAGAGACATCCGGAACGACAGCCCTGCCATTCCCTGCAAGGAAATGGAGGTGGGAAGGCCGGAGAAATCACTGCCATCTAATTCTGCAAAATGGGGAAACAGGAAGGAAAGAAAAAGCGTGACGAAGCAACCAGAGATCTCCTGGAAGTCCCAAATTTCGCATTTTTAATGGTAATAAAAAGTGAGGTGATCTAACTTGGAGAAGCAGAAGACACTGCACTTTGGAAAAAGCTCCTTGAACGGTACACAAATATGTATGTACATACATGCAGGGATTATGTTTTACTGGGTTGACACCTATCTGGGGAGAAAAAAAAGTCAATGAAGACATCATCACAATGTGCAGAGCTGGTTCAAAAAACAGGAAAACTGTCAGATTGTACGAAGGAGGGAGGAAGAATAATACAGAACGCATTAAACTAGGATTACATCGATTGGTGTTACAGCTCCAGCAGGTACTGTGTTTGGCTCTGGTTGCCTCCTTTCTGAATGGCCATTGCAGAGAGCAGGCCAGAGAGGAGCCCAAGAACATTATTAAAGACGCGGCTTGGAGGAATGGGGAACGCCCTGCCAGATGAAGTTAAAAAAGAGTCAGATGACTTAATTTGAAAAGTGCAAAGTAATAGAGAAGATAAGAGACAAGAGATAATGAATTCCATTCCGTCCCATGGCTTAAACGCGAGGCAGCTCTTGATGAAATAAGAAGGCACAAACTTAATATGGATCAAAGGAAATCCTGTTTTCAGCGCCGCATAAGGGCCGGCTATCCTGGCCTGACTTCTGTGCGCCTGGCACCGCTCAATGTGAGAGAGAAGAAGAGCAGGAGCCGTGAGCAGCTCTGGCCCCCCCAGATGAGAGGACCGTGGCCCATGGCCTGCGTCCCAAGCCAGGCCCACTCGTGTGGGACAGCTGGGTAGACAAGAAGGCACCTGGGGGACAGTCCGCCCGCTCGGCCGAGGCTGAGCCCTTGCCGGCCGCTCCAGCGCTGCCAGGCGCCAGGTTTGTCGCTAATTCTCGCCGCGGCGCTTCACGGCGGTGCCCACGTCGGCCGCGCGGCGCACTCGCCCCGGCCCCAGCTCCCAGCGCTCCCGCACGCCGGAGCGGGCAGCTGCCAGCCTCGGTTGAGTAAACAGCTCTTTCGAGGGAAGTGCTTTTTCATGTTGCTTTTTATGTAGAGAGATAAACAGCATTTTTCACCTTTTGTTATTGTCTGAACAATGTAAGCACAAATACTGCAGAGGATCACAATGCCTGCTGTGTTATCCCGGGAATACATTAGCCAAAAGGAGTAAGACAGAGGTGGAGGGGAGGAAAAACGCTTAATATCTCTTACTTATTTCATGACTTGGCAAAATGGGCTCTCTGTGAAGCACTCGAAGTGGCTCTGTGCAGTTGTTGCCTCCAGTTAGCTCTCTAGATTCAGCAAATAAGGCTCATGCCCAGAGTATGCCACTGGTTTGAGAATGGCTGAAGACCAGGAACAAAACTTGCGATTACAGCCCTTTGAAGGATTTAGCTCCAGAGGAGTTTGGGAGACTTCCTTGGAGTTTCTCCTTTTGCTCTTACACTGTTGTACTAACCGGGATGTTGCTTGAAGCTCCTTTACCATCGACCAGCTCTTCCTGTCAGCTTGAGAACATCTCTCTAACGTGACCTGATTGGGCTTTGGCTCTTAGGATTTAATTAGAGCCAGGAAGGGATTCTCTTAATTAGGGCTCCTGATTGAAGGAGATCTAGGCGCATTCCATGAGTGGGGAAAGACAGAAGGATTATCGGGGATTTAACTCCCTACGTTCTGGTTTCCTTGTCAGAATTTGGTGCTAATTGCTTCATGGATAGAAGGGGTAGTGTAGACGTAGGCCTGAGCTGTCTGCCAGTGGAAACAGGCTCCTGCTTGGCACTTCCAGGGGATCCCTCGGGAGCCACAAAGGGAGCCCGTGTTACCACAGCTTGGCTGCGTCCATCACCACCAGCTTGTCTGGAGAGCCAAGTTACAGGGTGGTAAAGAAGGGTGTGATTTTAAAGTGCATTATCAAAGCTGTATGACATGAGAGAGCTGCTGCCGCCCACAAAAGCACAGTCAGGGCCACAAGCACCAGCGAGGGCTAGGGTGAGGTGGGCTGGAAGCACTAAATTTATAGTCAAGTGTATAATTACCCGTACGGAAGCCAGCTCTGTCCACAGGTGGAAAAGGGCAAGTTGGGGAAATGTGTGTGGAGAAGCGCTGCTTGGGAGAAGAGGCTGGATAAATCTGTAGATGTGGCAGGGACCCTGCTAACGTGCCATGGAAGGAAGAAGGGAGACCTTTTGGTTGACCAATTCTGGGGTTTCTAGTCTGCATGTGAGACCTGGCTCCAAGGAACCAAGAGAGGCAGGACTGGGAACGGTGGGTTTCTGTAGCAGGAAAGCAGCAGACTGCTGATAATTCTGAAGGCTCTGATTTGATTCTTAAGGCTCTTGATTTAAGTAGGGAAAATACTAGGTATTTGAGGAATTCTCTGCACTCAGACAATCAAATCTGCTAAGAAATCAGTAACCTGAAAGAGCTTTATTTAAACAGGCTAAGGCCTTAAAGCTGCACTTGTAAAGGTAATGGTGTTTCAGAGAAAAGGGTAACCTGAAATGGCCATCCCTTAGGAACTTAGACTCCACTCAGCTAGAGAAAGGTGTTTAAAGGAAAAACAGCCAAAGCACAAAACCAGAGAGCGAATGGAGTTCTCAAATTCATAGGTGATGGGATTATTCACATAAACTTGATAAAGTTTATAAAAAGGGCATGGAAATAACTGAGTTTAAACGGGAAAATAATACTATCACCAAAATTAGATTTTACATCTGCACATGCCTGGTACAAAAAAAAGGTGTGGATCTGGTTGCTCATAAAAATGTGTTTATATATCTGCAGTCAGAGTACTCTTCAGGACAATCAGGCACACTTTCTGCCTATAAAACGCAAGGCTTGGGTGGGGACTGGATTTTGAAATCCTTTTAACCGAAGTTACCGAGCTTTCAAAGGCACACAGAACCAAGCAGGTGTTGGGTTTTAATGGGATCCAGCCAGCCCAGCTCCGAGAATCTCGGAGCACTTTATAACACAGCCCTCGTAACTGTTTACAATTGCGTAAGGTGATTTCCCCAGCTCACAAATCAAATTGCAGTGGCAGGATTGGGAGCAGGGCAAAAATTAAAAACTCTCAGCACTCCTCATTCTTGCCACTAGATCAAACTCCCCCTCTACACTTCAGCAAAGTAAAGCCTTCATCAGGAAAACCCACTTAAACAAACAGATGAAGTGCACATAATATTTTTACTCCTCAAAATCTGGAATACTAAATGCCATTAACACTGAGTCATTGAAATTGCTCCAAAATGAAATACTATATTGTGTTGAGTCAATGCTTTAAATGTCTTTGTGTTAAGGTTTCAACAAGTGAAACCAAAACAAAACTCCGAACCTGAAACTTCCAGTGTAGGCATCACATTTCGATCCTAATGCATGGGAAATATCAAAGCATTATGAGACATCATGTCCACACGGAGAGGCAGATAAAAGTCTAAAGTCGACAAAGATCAGGCTGCAAATAGGATTCACATTTAACTGAGGATAATTAACCACTGGAACAGATGGTAAAGAGATGTGGTAAATTAATCGCCTGGAGTCTTTAAATCAAGATTGGATGTCCTTCCTTCTAAGAGAGATGGCATGGTTCAAGTATAAATTATTGAGCTGGATGGTGGTATTGCTGGGTGAAACGCTCTGGACTGTGTTATATACAGGAGGTCAGAGTTGATGAGCATAATGATCCATCCCTCCAGACCTTGCTATCCATGAATCCATTATGTTAGCTTGAAAAGTTTTATAGCTTAACAAAGCAGTTACAGACTGTTAGGTTCACAGTGTGCAGCTTTAGAAGTTTCTAAATACTCTTTCACTCAATGTTGTAAGGGCTCTGAATTAATCTTGTTAATATTGTTTAAAAGCGTGCAACTGTAAAAGGGAAAGATGTGAAGATGCTGTTTTTTATGATATTTATTGTGATATCTCACTAAAACCAAAGTGATCATCAGATGCACTGTGACTGTGTATTTCCCCCATACATTCTGGTGCATAGCTCTCAGGTGGCTAGGTCAGAAAAAATATTTTTCTCCATCTTTGTCTCTTCCTTTCTCTGGAGGCAGTGGGAAAGGAGTGGGGTGTCCTGGGTGAACATGAGGGGTCCAAGGGCTTGAAAAGAAGCTCCCACAGTGGGATCGCTAGGGGTAACTTCCTAACCTTGAGTTGGGCAGAGAGGTTGGCAGCACTGACAGAGGCAGTAAAGTGGCTTTATAGGAAGGCTAAAGAATGACAGAAGGGAAAGAAAAGGTCATCTGGAAACCACAACAGCCGTGTTTTGGAGCCGACTCTCTAAATGAACAATCTCAAAATGCCAAAAAATTGACATGGGGCCCATGACAAACTGGAGAGAGAAATTTTAGTTCACCTCCCATGCTGCCTGCTGAGTGATGCAATGCACTTCTGCTGTCGCTTCCCAGCACACCTTTCTGTTGGCTTCTGACAAAATTGTGCTCTCCTGCTCCCCAGGCCATTCCTTTTTGACAAAGTACCAATCTGCCCAAGCAGATGGGTGATAGTTCTTACTTGTCTCATTGTAGTGTTAGGTCAACAAATAGGCCTGTAGCCATGGGAACTTTCAGGTGAGAGGTATCGTTTGGGATTCAGGTGCCTGAACACAGGGATCTCGTGCTACCTGGAACGCTCTGCCTGGGCTCTGGAGGCTGCCCTGGGGCAGGGCCACTCTCCAGCCCCTTAGTCTTCTGCAGCAGGAGCTGCAAGGTAGGTAGAATAGCCAAGGTTACATGGACTGACACTGGATGCCCCCATTTATGCATGGCACCATTACCAAAACGGTCATTACAAATCCCAGGGTGTGCTTGAAGTCCGGAGTGCCTGATCTAATCAGGCTGCAATCTGGAAAATTACTTTCTGCCACCCAGACGTCATCCCTGCCGTTTCAGTTGCCTCCAACAGCCTTTACTTCCTGCCTCGAGTCGCTGCCTTGTGGGGCTGAACATCTCCACGCAGCTGCTGCTTTTCCGCGTGCACTCATCTGTGCTGATGCTTCCTGACAGATATATTGTTTTGTAGAATGTTTCAGGATCATTCCTTAATATACCTTCCCCGTATAAGATCCCAAAGCACTCTGTGAGAGTTATATATAGAAAATCCTCTCTTGTTACATGGCAAGGTTATCAAAGCATGATTAATGATTTGGGGGGTTCTGTTTTTACACGGTAACTTTTTGCTAAAGAGAAACTTGAAGATTCACTCAGTGAGTGACTGCTGAGCCCTTGGAGCCTTAAGCTGAGCACCCCGTGCTGGAGACACCCCCAGATTTTCATTTGCTCCTTAGGAATCTCAGTCCTAGCGAATTTTCATTGTCATTCCATGCACACGTTAACATCTTTTGTGATTATGAGAAACAGCCTTGCATATCTAAAAGGCAGATTTTAGTCGAGCACCAGGGAAATAACATTTTGAATATCTAGCCCCTGATGCCGCCTAAATTAAATCAGTTTCTCGCCTCTTCTCCTCCTTTCTTAATTCTGACTGACCCTCCATACTCATTTGAATTGCATTCTTTTCCTGTGCCCTCTCATCTGTTCTCCAAGTTTGCAGTCCCTTGCTTAGATAACCATAAACAGTCTGCCTCACTCATATATAACCAAGATTAAAGCTGTGTATATAAACCTGGCAGCAAAGTGGTATTTTTGCCTGCTCTTGGACCGTAGATATATTTCTTCAGTAATGACTGAACAATAATTCATCATTTTCACTTTTTCTATCCCCATAGATCTTAATATTTCCATATAAATATGTAAACCAAAACTGCAGCTAATATTTTTGCTGGCAACTGGCTGTTGCACTTAAACACCTGGGAAACCAAGGCAGTATCTGTCAGCAAATCTCGTTGCTGAGCCCTTCCATGCTATTACAGAGTAATTCTGTTTCTCTTGCACTGCCACTACAAGATGTAGAGCAGAGCACTTTGGAAAGAAAGTTGTTGAGTGACCTTCCCTCCACCCGTATACCAGAGAGCACCTGCAGTCTCTTGCTTAGATATATGATAATGTATTCTACTTCAAGTTTATTTATTTTGTGAATCTCACACATCCTCATACACGCGCAGCTGCGTTCAGCGTTTTGGGGGATATTGCAGGTCTGCCCAAGCTGGAAGCAGCATACATGCATTTATTTACTACAGCCGATGCACAGATGTGCCATAAAGGATGCCTAAAGGTGTGCTCAAGCATCCCTGCTCACCACTCCAAACCACACTGGAGGACGCAGTGTGGAGGATACACTCCTCTTACCTTCCTGCACGTTTTCAAAGGCCCTGCTTGCTGCAGTTTCAGTGCTGCCTTGCAGGAGAGCTGCAGCCTCCAGGCGCCAGCCCTCATGCAGGGGCTGCAGCCTCCAGGTGCCAGCCCTTGTGCAGGGGCTGCAGCCTCCAGGCGCTGGCCTTCGTGCAGGGGCTGCTCCGCGCTCCCTCTCTCTGCAGGCTGCAGGGCCCTGGCAGGGCTCTCTCTGGGCAGCAAGGCCCTGGGTCTGGCTCTCGGGAGGGCTCCGGGGCCGAGCGCTCCCGGCTCCACAGGGAATTAAGCGCTGCACCAGGGCAGAGTGCGGGCTGGGAGGAACAGGCCTGGGGCACCATCCAGGCACCACACACAGCCAGGCCAGCCTCTGCTGAGAGCCTGCAGAAGCAAGGCCTGCACGGCAGTCTGCCTTCCCTCACTGCAGTTTCCTGGGGATGCCTTCTGCCCATCTCCACACTGTGCCCTTCCTCAAAAAAAGCACCCTCAGTAAGGTCTGTTCTCCTCCAGCCCCCAACAAGATGCTTTCCAGCTACGGAAACAAGACACTTCGTCACTTGCCCCGCTTTAAAGTGTTTTATGCAGCACTCCTGTACTGCACATTAACTGCTTTTTACATTCCCTGCTGCACCTGCGCCTCTCTCTGCCCCCGGCGCCCAGCCAGATGGGAAGCCCTGTGTGTGTGTGTGTGTGCGTGTGTGTGTTTGTGTCACTCTTACACACACACACAAACCTGCATCCTCAGAGCCTGCCCTTGCTGTCAGACAGCTCCACCACAGCGCTCTCCTCTTCAGCTTCAATTACATGTCCAGGAGGTTTGGCAGCCTCCTGGTCTCTATTCCCACACACTCCATTCCCTTTTTAAAATTCAGCAATCCAAACAAATACAGATAAAATCAATGCGGGAGTGAAATTAATCTCCATTTCATCTAGATTCAAGGTGCAGACTTTTGGTCTGCTGAGTAGGCTTGGATGGCCTATCTCCAAGAGACAGCTCCTGCACAACCTGAGCTTTCCTGTAGATAAAAATAAATGATAGTTCTCTGGTTGCTAAATATACATATAAATACACATCATATTTGCAAGGCTAGGTCTGTAGGAAGAGATAATATTCTGTATCAAATCAGGTAACTTAGCTAGAAAAAGACATAGGCAAGATTCTGGGTACAAGACCTTTTCCTGAATGAGCAAGCACCCTGACCTGTGTTTGAGCCCAAATTCCCTGTGACCTCAGTATGTTAGGGGGATAATTCTTCAGCCTCACAATGCTGTATTAACCTCAGCAGGTTTTTTTTTTTAATGGTTAGGCATTTTTAGGAAAGACAAAAACGTAGATCAAAGCCCTCTTAGAGGAAGAGAAACGGAAAACAGAAGATGGGGCAGTAGTTGGGACCAAGTACAGGAACCCTGCAGGGGGAAGCCGTTTTCCTTCTGAATCAAGCTGATAGTGACACAACCAACTAAAAGATAATAGATTCACTACAGGAAGACCAACTTTTCCTCTTCTTGCGAACCTCCTGCCAACATGGAAGAAGGTCTGTGGAAAGTCTGGAGACCTTAATCTATCCACATATGGACCATGATTAGAATAAAATTCACTTCAAGGAACTTGTCTTGTTTCCTCTTCCACCTCTGAACTGCTTCTCGGAATGAGCCCGGCCCAAGCCATGATAATCCCTCTTGCTGAGACCATTCCCAAGCAGCTCCTGCTGGTGCTCCTGCATCTCCCTCTGCCTGCAGTAGCTGCGTGTTTCCCGGAGCAGCTCAGAGCACGAGACGACGCTCCGTGAGCGCGGTTCCCTTCGGACAGGTTCCACTCAGATGCAGGAGTTGGCTTTGGGTGGTGCTTCACTGAGGAAGACTCACCATCTCCTCAAACTGCAAGAGATGGATGAAGCTGGAGGCCAAACGACCCTCCCAATTCCTTTAATTTTACAACTCGCTTGGCACTTGAATAGGGACTGATGTGGATGAGGGCCCTTAAAGCTAGTTTGTTTTGCACTCTGGCTGGAAGGAAATGAAGGACAAGTTCCCAAGAACATCTAGGCCAAACTCTTGCTGTTTGGAGGCTAAAGGCCCATCTGTGCAAGTCAGGATTTAAGGAATGTGGTTTTTAGGGAGTGACTGACTAACATTACAAAAAATGCACTTGCCTAAATGGAAAAAATGAATCAACTCTCTTAAACGATCTGGTTTGGGATGTGTGGAAAAATCCTTTAAAGTTTGGAATGAGAAAACCAGTCTTTGCTTTCACTGCAGTTAATAACTACCAGATCTGAATTACAATTGTGTGGTTCAGTGAGTATTGGGCTTTGTTGTCAGTCAAGCCTTATTCCCTGTTCTGCCATGAGTCTTTGCTAGGAGATAATCACAGTTCCTTTCCATGCTCCTGCTTTTGTCCCTAAACTCTTGGGCTGGCAATGTGCCTTATTAGATACCTGAACCAAACTTGGCATGGGAGATGGGGTGCTTTGGTGAGGACCTCTGCTTGCTGCTGTCACATGAGTAAATGGCATTAAATCAGGACTGCAGCTGCTTGTCCTGGAGAGAGGGTAGGAATAATGGGAACTGCGTGCTCCTATTTTGCTGCCAACTGACCAGGGAAAAAGAACATGTATGAAATACATGTACATAAAGGGTTTTAAGTAAAGGATGGCCCAGTAACCTGAGATTTGGGATAGCTGCAGTTGATTAGTTGCTCTAATGCAAGCTTGTTTTGTGATTTAGGGTGAGATGGTTAACAAGTTTTAAAATGAGGATATTAGCATTTATACACCTTGCGGTGCTGTTAAGGGCATAATTCACTAGAGGCTTGAGGGGCTGATAAATCTGCTTTAACCAGAGTGTCAGCGAATACCTAGAGCACGTACCTTCAGAGTGGGCCCTGTTAACACAGTTCACTGCTCATTCCTCTGGAGGTAAGGCTGGAAGGGGAGGTAAAGATGGGGCTAACAACTGTGGCATTTATGGGTGCTCAAAAACCCACCTACGAGAATTCACACTATTTCATTTAGAAGTTGCTGCCTGGGAAAGGAGAAACTAAGGACAGCTGGCTGCTCTATGAAATACAGGTCTAAGTTTTGCCTGCATTTCAAATCACTGCACTGAAGGGGTACCCTTGTGGGAGAGCAACTTAAAACGATGATTTTTCTTGCTGACCTCAGATTGCCCAGGACAGCACCTTTGAGTAAAGGTATATATTAAAGTCCATGGCATCTACTGCCAAGTGGAGGGTGTGTATATGTGGAATTTTACAAGAATCTCAGACACCAAACCCAAATGTGTCTTTGCAGCCTTCCCTCCTTGTCTTCTGAGTTATTGAGACCCTTTTAAATTTCCCCCCTTTGTAATGCCCCAAGATGCAACTCCCTCTGGGAGTTCCTTAATCTATGTATCAGTGGCAATCCTATAATCCCATATAATTGTATTAGTCTCAATAGCAGATTAGCTCCAAGTGCCCCTACAGACAAGGAGCTGTCAGCTCTGCTATTGTTTTCCACTTAATGTGATTCCAGGCAGCAAAGAAGAAAAGCAGCTGAGAGCCCTCTGTCTCACATTACAGCCCCCAGTTTCTAAACCAATTAAGAAAAAGGGATTTACAGTCAACTGGATTAGGGACTCTGTTTATATTATCCCATATTTCTTTTTATAATACCTTCCATTTTCTATCTAGCCTTGTAATCAACTACCCTTTTCTCTGGCTTTTGAAACACCCATCCATGTCCTTACCTATCCATTTACCAATCCATCTCCCATGCAGGATTTCAGCCATCTGTCTGGTTAGGATCACCAGCCTCTGCTTTATTGCGTATTTGTTTAGAGGACACATGGTGTATGGCACATATTGAGTGATGCCGAGATTAAAACCAGTGCCTGATTTCAGATTGGTTTCAAAATGACCTCACTGATGTAAGTGTGTTTCTGAGACAGTGTTTGGGTGAAACTCTCTTTTCTGCTAGCTAAAGCATTCTGCCAGAATCCCTATCAGAGCCAGACAATGTGGGTATTTGAACAGCAAGATGGTCAGTCATTACTAAGCAGGAAAATGGTACTCATAAAACCCTGCAACATTCATATGCTAGAAGAAGTAAAATGAGACTGGCAGCACAGTGGTAACTGAAATGAAAGAACATCGTCTTGCCGATTTGGCCTTGATTTGGTCATCTCAGCAGCAGACCAAGAGCAGAACATGCCGCCCCCCTTTCACATTAGACGTGTCCCCTCTGCATCTCTGTGATGAGAGGTAATGACTGCAGGAGATGTGGGCTAAGACTCTGCTTCACCAGACAACCGGCATCAGTAACTGTGAGACTGGCAGCTGGTCGCCTGCAGGGTTTGTGCTTTTAAAAATACTTACAAAAATGCTATGTATCCACTTCCAACAGTAACTATTTGCTTTTATTAGATCAAAATAAATCAATAAAATAAAGTTAGCTCAATCCCTACTGCCTGGAATGTCTCTGTTATCATCCTGCAGGGTAAATTACCTTGCATTCCCTTGAATTCCTAATTCAGCATAAATTCCCACTAAAAGGACATTAACACATTCAGGTGACTGTGCTTTTTATGTGCTTTTCTTGATGGAAGTAGCCCAGCAAATACCTTCCTTTATGGTTTGTTCTTACAGCAAAATGAGTTTGCGGCTGTCTTTTCTCTGAGTGGAGATTCTTTTCCTATTGAATTCCATTTCTCAGAAATATTTTTTTTCCGATCAATTCAATATTTAAACAGGTTTAAATTTTAAATCTCACTGTACAAATCCACTTAGATTTTTAAATTACAGTAATAGTTCACCAGCTTTCATTTTTAAGGCAATGCAGTATGTATAATTCATTCCATGAATCTTAGATAAGTTTGAATTTCTGATACAGTGCAATTTGCTGCCTTGCAATGACGCTTTACAGCTAAGGTGGGTTCTTCCACTTTAGACTCTAGCCTTATTACAAATGACTTTAAAAGAAATAAGAAAGAAAAATGGGAAACAACGAGTTCCAATAGCCGGAGAGCTCCAGTACCAGTGGCTTTTTTTAGCACTTGTGCTTGTTCCTCGAGTACTTCTGATACGAAGTACTGCTCCATCCCACAGTAATCTTTGGGCAAGGAGGCCCTGTTATTGAATGAGTTCCCTTCCCAACAACTTGAAACGCATTTGGGGGAAACTCAGAGAAAAGGATAAATGATGAGAGTGTGAAAGGATTAGATGGTGTGAAAAGATTAAGGGAGATAGGCAAAAGTCTCCAAAAGTAATGATTAGCTTTCTGTACTTGAACATTTGAGACTCAAATGTAATGCATTTAAAGAAGGTCAACTCATTTTTCCCCTTTTTTTACTTTTTCCTGCCTTCTCTTGCTTCCTTTTCTTTTTTCTTTTCCTCTTCTCTTTTCCCTTTCCTTCCCCTTTTTGCTTTTTCTTTCTTTTCCTTGTTTCTTTTTTTCTCCTTTATTTTTTTCCCTTTTTAGTTTAGTAGGTGTTTAGAGGTATCGGAGTTCCACATAAGTCTATCAACTAACCATGCAGACACCCAAGGCCTGATATGCCAGAGTCCATTTCCAGTGGACTCCAGCTCGTTTCCAAAGGCCATTGAAACACAGAAAAGCCAGTGGGTACCACTAGAGCCTTTACTGGAGTTCCCCAGTATCCCAGTGACAGCAAGTGCTTGCAACCCTTTGATTATCAGTCAGCAAGGAAAGCTTCTCAAACTGGGCACCTAAAATAGGAGATGCCCCAAATTACAAATTAATTCTGATCCTGGACCAGCTGGGTGCTGCTTACATGACAGCAGTTGATTCAGGAGCCAGATGGCAAATGAACTTTATACTGTTATATGATGATGGAAAATCATTCAGGATCCAGATGGAGTTGGATTGCCAGTTTGACAGTCTTAATGCAGGCTACTTAGTGCCTATTTTCCAGCACCGGTATAATATCTGCAGTGCTCAGGGTTTTTTTGGTGTATGCTCTGTGATGGCCTAAGGATGTAAGAAGGTGTTAACATTAAGGTGGACAGTGTCCAGCACTTCAGACTTCCTTAGGTTTTCAAAGCCTTGGTTCTGGGCTGCCCAGTAGAGCTGTTGCAACCCGTAACCAGGTGCTGGCTACATTTTTGCTGGTAAACATTCATAGGATTTATTAGCACAAACACAAGTTGTGAGCATAGCTTCTAAAGCTTTCAGTCAGTAGCAATCTGGAAAAAATGATGTTTACACAGAAATCCTGTACCGTTCATAATTTGAAGATGCTGCTGCCATGGTGTATTTCTGTCAGTTTGCCCAGAATCAAATCTCCCAGTGATAACCACTGAAGGATGGGAACATCCAACTCATCATGGGGAGGTGGAATCAATTGAATACGGAAACACTTGGTTGGCAAAGGAAAGGATGCCTACTGGGGAGATTTTTAAAGAGACCATTTTTATTCACCTTCAAAGGTGTTTTTGGAAACAGTCCTCCTTTTCTATGCTATTTTTTTTCCCCTTAATCATGGTCATTTGAATTTTTACAAGATGTGTCATCTACTTGGAAGAATCTGATTTTACCTTGTTTTTCCTGAAAGGTTCATGAACTGTACTGGTATGGTGACATTGAAACAGGTATGAGCAACATTTAAAAAATAGTGAAGGGACATTTAGTCCAATTTTATAGGAGACTTGGGCATGTTTTTTAAGAGCTATGTTTCTGCTTTGCTTTGTTGTGTAATGAAGACCTAAATGATTGTATATATTTTTACGAATGAGCTGATTTTCAATTTGCTTTTTGCCTCAGAAATATCAGCACTGGCAGCTTGCAGAAAAGCTGTGCAGAATGTTTATCATTGCACCTGTATAGACCTTTAGCACTAGAAGTCAGTGTTTTTGTAAGAAAAAGCTGCAGGTGAATAGTTTGAAACAGGCTGGTGATAAACCTTCCCACCTGCTCACTGCGCAATTCCAGTCTTGTGGGGTTTATGGTGTAAAGATTTTAGTAAGAAAAAAAAAAAGTAGAACCTAAACTACAATATTACTGGGGTGATGGTACTTGAAATTTCAACCTATTGGGAACCTGCATTTTGAGGTAAATTCTAATCTAAGCCTTTCACACTCTTTATAGAAAGCAAACATATTTTCCAGATCTTTCTTCTGTATAATATCCAAGAACATACAGCAACAGCATCATGCCTAGCTCTGATATCCTGGAAACTCAGACAAGGAAAAGGTCCTTGATAAATCAGCTCTTGTTCCCTTCCTTCACTCAGTGGCACAGTATTTCCAAGAGACTCATCTCTCATCTACCTCCTTTTAGGCAAAAATACAAAGATTGGTACCGCTCATATTAGACACAGTGAAAGACAAAAAAATCTCTAAATATTTTTGTGTATTTTTGTACATAAATCAGTTCTGAAACACTCGGAAAGCGCTCCTCCTTGTGTTTGCCGCGTGCATTCTCCTGACTGCAAAGTTTTTTCCTGATAGCATTTAAAGTTCTGAGCACACATAAATTAAGTTTTACAACACCGATCTAATAGTTACTATAAAACCTCCAGACAATAAAAAATGAAGAAAAAAAAAGAGGCAACCATAAAAGTAGATTTTTCACCTTGATTGTGATGAAGTTACAGCTTGCCTTGATGATTAATCTTTCTTAGGTTGTAAAGCACAAGGATTATACAGAGTACGAAAGCACGTGGAGAGCATCAAGCACGTACCACCAGAAACAATTTAGGAGTAAATTATTTCCCATTAAACTAGCACATGTCACAAACACCTACCTTATGTGGAGGTTTTGTCAGGCATTTATTTCAAGGCACCCTGGCAGATCACTTGAGGGTAAAGATTGGATTTGGGGAGTGAAGGGATTTGAAAGACCCAAACTTGAAGATGCACAATTTTCACGTGCATTTTCAACCTTTCTTTCATCAAAGTTTCCCGCAAAGCTCTGCATTTTAAGCAATAAATGCAAACAAATCATGTTCCCAAAACCTAGAGGTATTTTAGGAGGATGTTAGCCTTCAGCTTTCCTACAAGCCTTTGAAACCGCAGCGAGCTGTGCCCCATCCCCGCGCTCACCTCATGCCTGCAGGACGAAGACCCGCGGCGCCTCGGTCCCCTCTGCAGCGGCTGCTCCCCGCACTCCCGGCCACGCTTCCAGCACCTTCCGCGGGGCCGCGTGCTCGCGCCGCGTCACGGCTCGGGGAGGCGCCTCTCTGAGGCGACAGGGGCCCCACTGAAGAGCCAGGCCGGTGCTCCCTGAGGAGCAGGGCCGGCGCTCCCTGAAGAGAGGGCCTGGTGCTCTCTGAGGAGAGGGGCCACTGCCTGCCGAGGTGATGGCGGCAGTGCCTTGCTAAGGAGATGGCATGGAGGCCCCACTGAGGTGCTGGTGACCTGATGAGATGGTGGTGCCCACTGAAGAGCTGGTGCCAGTGCCCTCTGAAGTGATGATGTGGCTTCCCCACTGAGGAAATGGCCTGCTGAGGAGATGTGACCAGTGGATGCTGAGGAGATGGCACCAATGCCTCCTTGAGGAGATTGGGGAAGGAGATGATGCCAGCATCTGCTGAGGAGATGGTGGTGCCTGCTAAGGAGAAGGTTCTGATGCTTCCTAAGGAGATAGCAGCAGTGCCTGCTGAGGAGATGGCAGTGTCTGCTGAGGAGATGGAGGCGGTGTCTGCTGAGGAGATGGCGACGGTGCCTTCTGAGATGTCGGCAGTGCCTGCTGAAGAGATGGCGACGGTGCCTTCTGAGACGGCGGCGGTGCATGCTAAGGAGATGGCGACAGTGCCTTCTGAGATGGCGGCGGTGCGTGCTGAGGAGATGGCGACAGTGCCTTCTGAGATGGCGGCGGTGCGTGCTGAGGAGATGGCAGTGATGCTGGCAGCTGAGGCGACAGCGGGAGGAGTCCAGGTAACTGTGCTGAGCTGTGCAAGGCTCCGGGGAACTCCAAACAGCCTCCCGTTCAGGGATCCATACGGAATTGAGCTGAGCCTCACTAGCCTTTTAGCATCACCATATTGATAAAAAGGGGAGCTGCTTTGTGATCCTTGCTTTCTTAGAGGATCTAGATGGTCAATTCCCTTTTAATGCTGCTATAAACCCTTTGCCAACCATGAGCTGTGCACTGTGCTGTGTGGTGCTCCCCCCACCGAGCCTTCAGGCCCCTGACAGGAGTGCTTCCTCCACAAATAGTAACATGCATATGATATATCTGCATACACACAAAGATATTAGCCACACTTGGGTGTCTGGAACATCTTTCTAGCTATAAACTCGCCAAGGTGAATGTTTGCAGCAAGATGGAAACAGATCCTAACAGAAAGATAATACTAACAGCATTAAATAAGAGGGAACTCTGCTGTTCAGCTGTGCGGTACAAATGCTTTCTTATTGTTGTTGCTGGTTTAAGAGCAAGAACCACGTGAAGAGGCTGTGAAGCTTCACCTTGTGCTGGGAGCACAAGCTCCAGGGCATGGCTCATTGGGAGCAGGAGAGCAGCCTGCTGCAAACCCCATTGCTTCTCCTCCACAGTGATGGGCAAATACTGTCAACTTGTATGTGACAAGTCATACTGTATAAGTATATGGGTCTGTTCTTTTCATTCATCAAGCTCTAAAGTCCTTCATTAACACTCTGTGTGTTTATATATACATATATATAAAAAAATGGGTAAGTCCTTTCTCCTAAATGTAGCTCCCAGAATGTAGATGTACTTTTCATATCCATTTCCTTTTCCAAACACACTTTCTTTTTCTTTCAGAAATTAAAAGCATATGAATTCAAAAGTATCTCAGAGAAGCAGCCAAAAACCAGGTCATAGGCACACTCAGATAGTGGAGTCTCTATTACTACTGTTGTTTGAATCGAGGAGATAAAAATCTCACTGAGTGGCTTTGCGCTCCCCAGCTTCAAACAATGCTGTTAAAGCGTGGCACAATTCTTCGAATTCCGCAGCAAAGCAAGGTTGCGTCTCCTGCTTCTTCTTTAACTCTTCTCTTCAAAGTCCTGGAGTCTTTGGGGTGTGGTGTCTTATTTTACCGGTTGCTTTATAACCGGGACAAAGGGGTTATGTTGTCGGAGTTAAATATCACTTACGAACTTCAAAGCTGCTTCTTTGAGGGGAGGGTCTTTGACTTTACATCTGGGTGGAGGACGCACATGGAAAGGGTTACTGTGAGAAACAGCCTTTCCCAGCTGCTGCCTGTCTTAAATTACTGTAGCAGCAGCGGCAGCCACAGCCACTTGCTTATGCCAAACATTGCTTTTTGGCGTATTTCAGCCTGCTTGGTTCTTTGCAGGAATTCCCACAAGGGTGGAAGGGATTTCCAGCTTGTTGAAGCCTCTTTTAAACAATTTGAGATGGCTCTGGCAGTTTCTTAGCTTAAGTCAAGACTGGAAAATGGAGTCTTCCAAAGTCAACAGCCATATTAAGCAGAAAAAGGGACTTATTGCCTGAGCCTGTGTAAATATTTGTCCCCACTCTTGGAGAAACTCTGCAGTTTTTCTGAGCTGAGAGATCCATGCCTCTTACATCAGGTGTCCGTGTGGCATAAATCATACACAGTCACTTCTCTTTTGACTTATTTTGCTTAATTCTTATTATTTGGACAATAAAGCATTTGGGGTTGCTTTTTTTTTTCATAACTTCAGCCTTTTTATTTTTACTGAGCTCTCCAGACAGGTAGGACAAAAAGAAAAGCCCAGACCCAACCCCTTCTCAGTCTAAGAGCTCCGCAATGAAAATGTGTTTTAATTATATTCAGCTCCTGCACAAAAGGCTTAGTTGCTCAGAGTTAATAAGGCGGAATGGCTTCCCGCCCCACAGAGCGCTCAACCTGCCATGCAGCTCCTGCTCGGAGGCAGCCAAGTGATGGACGGAGTGGGGAAAGGCAGCAGTGAGAGCGGCTCGGAGGATAATTGTTAGCAGATCCGAGTGCCTCAGATTTCACCTCCTCCTTTGAAAATAACCAGGGCCCCTTTAAAAGTACGCCGGAAAATTTCTCCAAAGAATGGACCCCTGCTTCAAAACAATTACAAGTGCCACATCTTCATTATGTTCGTGGTAATGACAGCTACGGCTCCCTTTGATCAGGTGGTGTGCGGCCTGGCCCTGGCGTGCAGCTGGATCATGCTGCCTTCATGATTCCTGCAGCCTCGCTGGCCTGATGTGAATGGAAACCTGTGCAGAAGGAGCCCTCTTGCCTCCAGCTTTTCAGGCTTTTGCCGTGGTGGGAGGAAAGCTCTGCTCGCACATCGCACAGCCCAGAAGAGGCCAGGTCGAGGATGAGGCACAGCCAGCAGTTGCCCATAGCAACTGTAATACCAGAGCCTCGTTAGCCTGCAGTCCCCTGCACAGATCGGGCTCGCGCCGCTGCTGCTGCTTTTGGTTCTTGCTTTTGCTGGGGGAAAGCTGGGGGGATGGGGCCATCTCTTGCAGTGGCATAGGGAGAAAGGGATGGAGAGGCAGCCGTGATTGCAGCCCCAGCTCCCATCTAGCCAGCAGCAGTGCAAACAGCCAGCCCAGCTCCCCAGGACTTCTCAGGACTTTTCCATGCCAGCTCTGCTTCCTAAGAGCATCCTGGTCCTGTCTGTCCATCCGTGGGGTGGCAGGGTTCAATGTCCCCGATGTTATAGGTGCTGGCTGTGACCTGAGCTGTTCTATGAGCTGGGCTGCCTTCTAGTCCAGGCACCTGACCTGAGATCTTGTTAAATTGAAATGTCTGACTAGTCTCTCACTTTCAATCTTTAGAGGAAATTACTCTTGAAGTGTACAAGTCAGGGATTCCTGCAGGAAGTTCTTCTGGCTAGAATTCATGAGGCCAGACTAGATAATCTGGGTAGGCCCCTTAGAAATGTATGAGAGGTCATGATGGAGGTGCTAGAAGTGGGTTGAAGATAAATCCTAGAATAGTCTACACTTTAATTTTATTTATTTATTTGCTAAGTAAACCCTTTCTTGATTATAGTAAATGCCTTCTTAAGAGATCAAAAGAATTATTTTAAAGGACTCTGCTTACTCACAAAATTCATTATGGTAATGCTCCATCATACTTTGCCAAGCTGTTCTTTCTTTGATCTGCTTCTGCGGCCTTTTGTCTGTTTCTGCAGTTAATCTACATTTTGTTGGTGTCAGAGTTTTTTTTAGCTTTTACATCTCAGTTCTATTTTATATGTTAGTAGCCGTATGGAATTACAGAATCCACTTTTGAAGCTGATTTCAGTTGAAGATTTTAAAAATTCCTCCTTTATGAAAAAGTAAAGAGCTCTTGGTTAATTATTGATAAGGGGAGTTACTCGAGCAGAGTGTTATCTAGTAAACATGATCTCCTGTAAAACAGTACTCTACTATAATGCTTGAGGTGGGATTTTATCCGTATATTTTAATGGCCCTGGGTTATTTTGATAAGGAGTATTGTGGTAATTTGTTCTTGTCAAACAGTTTGGGTCGTGTTATATGACACACTCCCTATGAGTCCAACTTGACAAAAGCCTTTTTCTTAATATTTTCAAATTAGAGCCTTTCAGTGTCAGATCACATTTGTTTATTTTTAGTGGATGTTAGTATTTATGAATGGCAGAGATTGACAGCCCTAGACACTCCTGCTTACTATGAAAAGGGGATCTGGATAGAGGAAACGTTATTCAGTAGGTATCTTGAAATATGATGAAATAGCAAAAATCAATACGATGCTGTAATTTCTGGCTATGAACTATACCCCAAGGACAGAGGTGTGGGAAAAGGACTGCAGTTTTAGAGAAGGAAATGACTCTGCATGCTCTGATAAGGTAAAGTTTTAGTGAAGTGCATGTGAAAAAGTCTGTGTGGATAGAAATCTTCTATCGTGAGCTCAGAGAAATACTGGCAGCTTTGTGTGAACAGCCTTTTGCTCAGTAGACACTGCATACATGCTGTTAAGGGGGATCGCAGAGAAGTAAATCAGTAAGGCAATAATGACAGGGGAATTGCAACCAAACATACATGAACAGTTTGGGTGTGGGAAAAGGACAGGGTTTTAGAGCAGAAGTTTCTCAGAACGTTAAAAAGTTGCTCCTTGTAGCTCATCCATGAGGAGGGGTGACTCTAATTAGCACGAAGGAGTTCCAGTGGGAATTAAATTATTTAAGAAGGAGTGGTGTATAAGGCATGGAGTAATAATCTCACAATAGCCTAGAGTTCAGTACCCTCGGGGACACCAGCAACTAATATAATGGCATTTCATTTTAAGAAGGGGATTTCAAGAAGTAGATGATACCAGTTAGGAAAAGACCCTCTGCTTACAGAAGGGTCTGGCTGAACAGTTTTAACTGAGACTGAGGAACAAATTGTGTGGCAGCAGCTGAAGTAGTGCTGGCAAGCACTGCTTTTGCCAGGTAGAGCATGTGTGATTTTGCTTTTGCTCTGCTTTTTTTCCCTGTTTCTGTAGTTTCTCCCCAGGATGAGTGACCAGAGAAGAACAGAGTTCCACTGAAGCATACTATTAATTTATAGAGTGGCATTATGAAAATTGCAGTTTTTTTCTGTCTTGTTTCTCATCCATCATTAATGTTCCTTTCTCTTTTTTTTGACCAATGTCCAGATGTTTTCCACTGAGATTGTCTCAGAGATACATAGGTCTTTTTTTTCAGAGTTGTTACAGCTAATCTAGGACCCAGCTGTCCTGTTAAGCATGCCAAGACCCTAATATGACAGAAGCAAAATGTGTGAGATTCAGATTCTTTCTTCTAATTTGCAGGTAACTCATTTTATAACAGCATGGCTGTTGGCTGATTGGATGACAGGGATAGACTAGTCTGACCTCCCTATTTAAAACCTTGACAAGTTACCCAACCTTGCACACATTTATAAGTCCTATAGGTTCTTTGACACTAGGAAGAGAGCTAGATGCCCTGGAAAATTAGAGCTAGAGGAACATGGAAGATGTAGAGGCTTTCTAGCAACTCTGCATGCCATCAGGATGAGCTAATAGTTTGGAATTACTTCAATATTCTAGTAGACCAGGTTTATTTATGGCAAAACTGCTTCTTGTGGTTTTTGGAGGCATATACATCTTTAGAAGTCTAGGGATGGTTTCAGCTGGAAAGCCCTTGAAGCTGTGCTAGTTTGAATCTTTGTAATAAACCACATGAATTTCATTTCATGAAGCCTCTCCCTTCTCTTCCATTAGTTTTTCCCTTATGGACTTTCAACTGAATTTTGTGCTGGAGGGCTCCTATCAGGGCTATACAGCAGACTTCTGCCGCAGTTATGTTGATTGGAGACATCATCCTTGAAAACATTAGCGCGTAACATTTTCCAGCCAAAACTCTGCTTCTGCAATTGCAGCTTGTTTCACAAGTGTGATCTGTAACAGGATCATGTCTTGTTATATTACACAAGCATTCCAATGCCTACTAAAAAATGTAGCCTTATAGGAAGCAGTAGACCAAGCTCCTTAGCTCTTCTGATAAAAGAATATATTTTTTTTAGGGATCCGTAATGGTGGGGGAAGGAGTGGCCAGAAGATATTTAAATGTGCTTTTCTCTCTTTCATGTGAATAATACCAAAAATGACTTATTTATCTACTGCACATACCTACAGCACTGTCTTTTTCTTGGGAGTAAACATAAGGGTCTCATATTCACTTTAGGCAGAGTTGGAGATAAGTGCATAATATTTTATGTGGTAAATGGTAAAATCTTTTTTTCATGTTTTCAGTAGACCCGCTTATACCTGCAAGCTGCAAAGAGGGATGCAGCTTAATCAAGAGGCTGGCAAAGAGGTTGGGCAAATGGAGGAAACTTTTAGCTCTTTAAAAACAGATTTGGACAGGAAAACCAAATGGAGATATGCTGTGATAAAAATGCTACAGCAGCAGGGGCAGACTCTGTCTAAGACTGTGTTTGTGGTGAATATGTATTCATTGAGAATACATTGAGAGAAGCTTTCTATTCAGGGACTAGTCCTTCACACACCCAAGGAGGTCAAAATGAAAACTGGGCAAGGGCAAGATGGGGTTAAACGAGGAGCCATGTTCACACACAGATAGTGTCTCTGTGTCTTACTTTCATGGCTCCTTCACTCTGCTTCCCATCAAGGCAGGGGCTGCAAGTTTTAGCCTTTCCGTGTGAGGTGGTGCGTGCCGGCCCCGTTTGGCTCCCTGCAGCCCTCCAACTTCCGGATGCTGCAGGCAGTGCTGGCACTTCAGCTCTTTATGGTTTCGTTGGAGGGGCAGGGGCTGGGAAATCAGTAGTTTTAGCATGCATGCCACTGCCTCCAGAAACAGGTGCTGACCCTCTTTATTGTTACCAGTAAAATTAAACCGATGTGACAGTCAAACATGGCAGGTTTCCAGCTCCCAGCTTTTCTTGGGGTGGGAGGGAGGGATTACCCTTTCCTTAAAGAGAAGGAAGACTGGATGCTTTCCAGGAGGGAAGGAAAATCCTCCCATGACCAGGGTGGAGCTGCAGATGAACCTGCCTGCTTCTGAAGGAAGAAACTTAGTGTAAACGGGGCAACGCAGAGACAGGAGAAATAAATCATAGGTTGTAATGGGGGACATCCCCTTTCCTCTCCTCAGCAAATACAGTATTTCATCATCTAGGCTCAACCATAAATGGTGTTTATGCTTCTCCTATGCATACTAAATAGGATCCGTCTGGCTTATGTTTTTATTAGAGTCAGAGGACTGATATATTCCTACTCTTGCAATTCTCATTTTTACCAAGCCATAGAATGTAGGAGCCTAGCTGCCAAGAAGGATGTATCCAGGCAGAAGGGAGGGACTGAGGCATTTCTGTTGCCACAGGTCACAGCATCACTTGGGAAGAAGATTGTGTCATCTGGGCCGATCTGCAGTTCTGAATAATGGAGTTGACAGCATCTCTCCCGTTTCCTTTGTGATGGTTTTCAAACCAGTAACTGCCTTTGTTAGTCAGGCACCATGTCTTTTTTTTTTTCTTTTCTTCTTTCCTGTGCATAAGCACATGGAGGGAGGCAGCTGCTTTGAGCTTGCTGGGCCAGAGGAATATGTTCTCTCAGAAGCACCCTAAGGAAGGTAGGAAGGCCTCATGGTGAGACTCGAGTGAATGGCAGAGCCCAGTTCTCCTCTCCACTCCTCACTTGCAGGGTGACTTTGAGCAAGGACCCATCTGTTCCTTTCTGCCTCAGTTGCTTTCCTGTGCAGTGACCTGAGAGAAGGCTAATGTCCGTCATTAGAGGGTGTAGATATCTTGGATTCACCTCTATATGTAAAGCATTCCCAGTGTCTTTCCTTGTGCGTTCCCTGGCGTTGGCTTATGCGAGAGGTCTTGCTACAGGGCCCTGTGGCTGCAGCAGAGCCATCACACTCCAAGAGATGGGGTGCCACATAGTGGGTCTTGTTGTGGGGCTCAGCCGTGGCTGTAACCTCAGGCACTGCTCAGTGGGTCGGGGCTGAGCCCAACTCAGAGAGCTCTGCTTTGGTGCTGTAGAGTGACTCAAGCATGGGCAGGCAGTGGGACCTGCCTTGCTGATACTGTGGCACGGGGGTTGTCACACTCTGGCTTGGAATGCCACTGTGCCAGGGCTGCCTGTATCCCTAGGGAGCCACGGTCCCTGGCTGAGACAGTGTGACATCCTGTAGTGCTGCTCTAAGCTAAGCAGCCGGTAGACCCTTGCATCCCAGCAAACCTTGTCTTTTTAGAAGAGAACTCTGCATTTTGGATAAAGGAAACAAAATCAAAATTGGGAGATAAAAAAAGGCAGTTGCAAGGTTTCATTTCTCCTCTGCCCCATTAAACTCCAGCTCAAGCACTGCAGGTACAAAGTGGCAAACCCAACACCGAGACAAACTTGGACAGCAGCATATGCATTTCTAGTGTCTGTTGTAGCTCCTTGCCTCCTCTGTGCCTTCCTGCTCGAGCAATGAACATGCTTTCAGATATGAAGTGCTCTAATATTAGTTTCAACATCAGCACTTGTAACCAAAGCTGACTCCAGCTGTATTTGGCCTTGATCTCTCATTCAGTATTTCCTAAACACCAAAACGGAAGCTTTTTAAGGAATCCTTTAATAATTCAGCGTGGTGATTTAAGACAAGATAGGGAGGAAAAAGGCATTTTCCTCCAGTGTTAAATGATGCTTCTTTATTTTAATAGCTTCTCAAGTCATGCAGTCACCGTAGCTAGGTCCCTGCTGGACACTGATTTCAAGCAGATAATTCTCTTTCCTTTCTGAGGACAAATCTGGGCTCCAGTAGAGATAAGAAGATGCCCCAATGTACCAGCAACTCTAATACAGCAGAGCCTTTAATAATATACTCTGATACACCAGTGGTAGCTGGCATAGTTGGAGTAGAAATGTTAAACGAAAGCAATGTGCACAGTGTAGAGCTCAGAACAGCCAAAAAACAAGCCTGTTTTCTTCATTGTGTGAAGAATGACCTAACATATTTTCTTCTCCTTTCTCTACTACTTGCTCTTGGTTAGCAATGTAACTCCAATTTATTCAGGAAAGATCAGCTGTAGTGTCACAAATGGAGACACCGTTGTCCTGTGGAGACAGTAAGTAGGTTGCGCAGTCATAGCTGTTAATGGATGGAAGAAGGTGATTTGCCACTTACTCCCTCCAGAGTCAAATCTAAAATGTAGAAAGATGAGCTTAAGCTGCAGTTATCAGTCAGACCTCCAGTTTGAGTGTGTTGTCCAAGTATTTAAAACCTCCATCACTCCTGAGAAAAATGACAGTACTGCTCTATCTCCCAGCTCCGCTCCTGAAGCTCACCCCAAAAGAAGTCTGTCTTCACACTGGTGCTTCCTCTGCTTCCGAAAGGGTTTTGAGCAGTGAAGCAGTTCATAGTGTTCCCAGTTCAAGTATTCCCTTGGGAATCCACACTGAAAGCTGGCAGAGCTGCCGTGGCAGGCTCAGGCAGATCTGAGCGAGTTGTTTGCTCACAGTTCTCAATCGTTACACCTAGCAGCGTGCTTAAAACTGCAAAGTGAGAGTCTGCTGTGTATCTGACATGTCTGGTTGTTTTTTCTCCTAAGGAGAACTTGTCTCTTCCTTTTGGGAAATGTAAGTTTATGTTTTATGATAATTATGACCGTTTTCTGGCCTATTCAGGCTAAGAAGTGCTTTCATATTGATTTCAAAGGAGCTGTGATTTAGGCTTCTTTTATACTAGAATGGATGGTGTCTGCTTCCACTTTAAACTGATGACATCTATGACTTCAGAAGCTTATATTCAATATTAAAGATTTTATTATCTGGTCAGTGCTGCATTGAAATAACTAGGGAAGCTAAAGGGTGCAGCAGAATCCTTCCCGGGCAGATTCAGCTTACATTTCTCTTCCCAATGCACAGGGCATGGTCCACTAAGCTTAAAGCACGAGACACTGGGGTCTGCCATTTAAAGCATCCGTTCCCACAGGACAGCTAGGTAGTGGTGGACAGTGGCGTTGGGATCAGATGTGCTGTCATGTTAATGGCTTGAATTTGCAGCTGGCTGCTGCTGAGCAGCCTGTGGAGATGTCCCAGCTCGCAGTCCCTGGAGAGTATTTGGGGTAGTAGTTGGAGGTGGGAGCAGAATGTAAGCAAGCCTGTTGGAAGTAATCATAAGACAAGTAAAATGGAGCAGTGTTAATGGGTAAGGGCCATGCAGATTGTGCACTCAATAATGCAAAGGAGGGCGTTACCCTTAGCCTGTCGCTGAGGGTGGCTGTTGCATGCCTGTCACCTCCCAGAAAGTCTGCTCACATTAATTTCAATAGTAGCCTTTAAAGGACAAGCTCATCTGCCACTGGATTTTTAGCTCTCAAAAGCCATCCCAAACTGAAAACCCAATAAAGTCACAGCCCTCCTCACCTTCTCCTGCCTGCCTCATTCTTCCCTAACATTTGCCTTTAAGATCATGATGAAATTGCAGTCTACTGCAGGCAGCAAACCCTTTGAAAACATACATCCTCCCCCGAAGCGTTCCATTTTTCCCAAACGTGCTAGAGACATTGTCTCATGATCCGCAGTAATTATCTTGACAGGTCAATTATTAAAAGAGAAATTAAAAAATTACATTTAAAGCATGATACAGGAGCTTGGCTGCTGGTTTTCCTTTTACTGCTGTTTCTCTGCAGAATGCTCTTGGCACCAATTGACATGGGAGCTGCATTGCGCCACAGAGGGAAATTATCTTCCCCTATCTCGATGCCAGAGGAAAGATAACCTTTAGGCGGGGATTTCTCTCCAGATTTGCCAGGCATTCAGAGCAGGACCAGCACCTCCTGGCACACATGGACTGTACCCCAGGGCTAGCTGCAGTGGGGTGAGCAGTCATGTTGTTGACTCCTACTGGCCTGTTTGAAAGATCTGCCTGTATAGAAGAAAGCCCACATGGAGCAGTAAGAGAAAGCATGAAGATACTGTTTTCGCTTTAACTGAAAGAGCCTGAAGGAAGATAGATGTGAATTTTCACCTATTAGATATTTGATCAGTTTAATAATATCCACACATCAGATTTTATGAGGGCTTATAAAGAATTCCTTTGGGCTTGGAGGTGAGTAACACACGAGTACTGTGTACCTGCAAGATATGTGCTAACAAGTGAGCTCTTTGGGGGAAATGGCTCATCTGTTAGTTCATTTTTCTTGCAAAACTGACATTAACATGCGTTATTGCTAGATAAATACTTCAGCACATCATATAAGCAGCTATTGAAATAGGTACCAACTGGGGGCCTTAAGCTTCCATACCAGTTGAGGAATGCAACATAAGGAAGAAATTGGGTCCTCAAGGTGCCTTTCAAGGCTGATTGAGAAACTAACTTGACAAAGAATCTTCTGAAATCTTGTTTTCTGCTCTGCTCTGCTCCTCTCCTGGGTCCTGGGATAATTTGTAATTCAAGCTTGGAAAGAATCCTATGCTATTTCCTTCAGACTTATTCCTTCCACATGTGAAATCTAGTAATTTAAACACCTCATCTCCTTTCATAACTGAGGCAGGAAAAAATAACCCACGATCGCTGATTGAATCCATATTTCCACAAAATTCGAGTTACTTTGTTTGATGTTTAAAAAATAAAATTAAATGAAGGTAGTTAAAGGAGTAAGTACCTTTTCTTCAAATACAGATGGATGCTGAAAATGAATCTATACTAATCTGGACTTGCAAATAAATTCCCAAAAACCTACTGGCCCCATTCCTGGGGTGTGATACCAAGCAATGAATTTGAAACCAGAGACAGGTTTAGTAGTAAATGCTGCTTCAGCTTCAGAGGGTGGGAAGCAGCTCAGAATGAGTGATGATGTATTTTGGCTTAAAGCTTAGAGAAGAGCAAGGATAGCGCTCAAAATAAGCTCCGCTCCCTGATTACTTGGGGCTGCGTGGGGGCAGAGGATGCTCAGTACCTTGGAGCAGTGTTTATGAAACTTCAAGACGTTGAGCTCCTCTTCACAAAAGCCAACCGTGCATCTTCTGCAGCGCTGCTTCACCTGGCCAAGGGCCTCATCACGGTTCAGATCTGTGCGGGGCTGCTCCCCGCAGCGGGGTTCAGTGCTGCGGTCCGCGAGGGAGCTGACAGTGGGGTGACTCAGGGTGCCAGCATTACCCCTGCTGAAATGAAAAGAGAGGGTCATGCGTCTCAGAGCAGACATTTCAGGCTTTCTGCAAACTCTAGCAGGGAAGGAGTGGATAATATTTGAGATATGTTTTCATTTTTTTTTTCTACAAACATTAATGTTAGATAAAAAAGAAGGAAAATTATGTTGAGACTAGAAGATGTTTGGAAGACTAGAGCTTTCTTTACGCATCTTCTGTAAAATGGCAGTTACTTGACAAGGGGGATAAAAGCAGGGTTACTCCTTTGCTTTTAAACTTTCACTGACAACATCCGTAATGCAGGATCTCGTGTCCTGCACTGAGGAGGGTTTTATTTTGCCAGTGCTGTCACTGAAGTGCAGGCAGCCAAGGAGAGCAGCCGAGAGTTTTTCCCATGAGGTTGCAGTTCATGTTTCTAAGCCTCCTACCCAGATTTTTTAAGCAATATGTTTGTTGACCAGGGATTTTTTGAAACCAGAGGGGACCCTGCCTCATTCCATGCGGGTTGCTGGAACAATGAAAATGCCATAATTGCAGCCACATTGTAAAAGACAAATTCATAGCTCTGGGGAGCCCAGCCCTAGCCCTCTTGCTCCACATGGCATGTTTCCTGCACCAATCCTCAGCTGAGCCATCAGAGGAAGAGCAAGATGCTTTTCCTGCATCAGCAAACCCGTTTTACTTGTGCAAACTCCTAGTCTTAAAACAATCTGTCCTTCTTTGAAAGATCCTGGAGAACGGGGGAGGTACCGGAAGACTGGAAGAAGGCCAATGTCACGCCAGTCTTCAAAAAAGGCAAGAAGGAGGACCCAGGCAACTACAGGCCAGTCAGCCTCACCTCCGTCCCCGGAAAAGTGATGGAACGGCTCATACTGGCCGTTGTCTCCAGGCACATGGAGGACAAGAAGGTGCTCAAGAGTAGTCAGCATGGATTCACCAAGGGGAAATCTTGCCTGACTAACCTGATAGCCTTCTATGATGAAATGACCGGCTGGATAGACGAGGGGAGAGCGGTGGATGTCGTCTATCTCAACTTCACCAAGGCTTTTGACACCGTCCCTCACAACATCCTCCCGGGCAAGCTCCGGAACTGTGGGATAGATGAGTGGACAGTGAGATGGATTAGGAACTGGCTGGATGGCAGGGCCCAGAGAGTGGTGATCAGCAGTGCAGAGTCTAGTTGGAGGCCTGCGGCTAGTGGGGTCCCCCAGGGGTCAGTCCTTGGTCCAGGCCTGTTCAATTTATTCATCAATGACCTGGATGAAGGCACAGGGAGGAATAACCCTAGACACCAGTACAGGCTGGGGACTGAGCTTGTGGAGAGCAGCTCTGCGGAGCAAGACCTGGGTGTCATGGTGGACGACAAGCTGACCATGAGGCAGCAGTGTGACCCCGTTTCCAAGAAGGTCAATGGGATCCTGGGGTGCATTAAGAAGAGTGTCTCCAGCAGGTCGAGGGAGGTGATCCTGCCCCTCTACTCAGCCCTGGTGAGGCCACATCTGGAGTATTGTGTCCAGTTCTGGGCTCCACAGTACAAGAGGGATGTGGAGCTGCTGGAGAGAGTCCAGCGCAGGGCTACAAGGGTGATCAGGGGCCTGGAACATCTGCCCTATGAGGAGCGGCTGAGGGAGCTGGGCCTGTTCAGCCTGGAGAAGAGAAGGCTGAGAGGGGATCTAATCAGTGTATATAAATACCTCAAGGGAGGGAGTGCAGAGGACGGGGATGGTCTCTTTTCAGTGGTGGCCACTGATAGGACTAGAGGAAATGGCCGGAAACTGAAGCACCAAAAGTTCCACAGGAACTCGAGGAAAAACTTCTTAATAGTGAGGGTGACAGCGCACTGGAACAGGCTGCCCAGAGAGGTTGTGGAGTCTCCTTCTCTGGAGATCTTCAAAACCCGCTTGGATGCAGTCCTGTGCCACGTGCTCTAGGTGTCCCTGCGTATGCAGGGGGGTTGGACTAGATGATCTCTAGAGGTCCCTTCCAACCCTAAGCATTCTATGATTCTATGATTCTATGATTCTATGATTCTACTTGTTGGCAGTCCAGATAGGAGGCATCTTTCCCACCCACCACCAGGTGTTTTCTCCTACTTGTCTGTCTGTTTTCACATGTACTAGCAGAACAAGTAGAGAGAAATGGAGTCTTGGCAGAGCCCTGCTTTCTGACCTCCTCAGACAGCCCATAGGGAGGGTGTCCTTGATGCTGAGGCCTGGAAGGACACTAAGGTTCATTTCCTTCTTCACGCCGGCACAAGACTGGGCAAACCTAGTACAGATTTGCAGCAGCATGTGAGCACTTCTCAGCTGTGCAGTTACAACTGGGTGATGTACAAGGAGTTGTATGATCCCTGTGGCATTCCAGCACTCACAGGCTCCTTCTGCAGGTCTCCCCAGAGGAACGTGCGGAAGTTCCTTTGCAACGCGCTCGCGAGACGATGTCATGCACTGCGAGGTGGCTGTCTGCCTCTCAGACAGGGTGGTGCTGGGTCTAAAGGAAGGCCAAGGTCTCTCTGCAGATGCAGAGGCTAGAAAACAAATGTTCTTAGCTTCTCTCTGCTTAAGCTTCATCTCCATAAACTGCAGGGAATTTATCCCTGTCTGCAGGGGTTGCAGGTTGGTAAGTTTTTGGGGTGCTTGTCAATGCACCTGCTAGGAAGCCCGTGGAGTCCCTGTACCCAAAGCTCTTACAGAGATCCAGGGCACAAGGGCTTCCACATCCTCCATCCTCATAGGGAAAGTACACAGGAGAAGAAGCTTCTTCTCTACCACAGGAGAAGAAGCAAAACCGATTCTACCAAACTGAGTTGAGGAAAGGAAATGTGTGAGAGGGAATTTGAGTACAGCTGTCACATTATTGTCCTTTAAAAACCTAGACTGTGTGCTTGTACCTTCTCCAGAAAAAAAAAATGCATTTTCAAATGGATAAAGACTTTTGTTGTAGAATCAGAAATCTCACCTCCACACAGACCGATCTTTCTAATGAGCCATTTAACCACTACAAAGTCCAGGCTACCTAACGTAATGTCACATGGAGACACTATTTAACTTTGCATTAATTATGACAGCAGACTGGGACAGGAACTCCAGCCTTGGTGAGAAGGTGTCAGCTTCCAGTGCAGTGCAGTGGTGCTTCGCATGTGCCACAGATGTGGTAGCTCTATGTATCCATCCTCTCTTTTACCAGACAAGAGAATAAAACACATTGAAATAATAAAGAAATAAAAACATCCCTTCTATTAAAGCCTGACCACCCTGGCCTTTATGCAATGCATTATTGACAATTCCTTTAACATTTATTTAAACTTAATTTCCCAGGGCAGGACATGACTGAAAGTAAGAAACATTCATTTCAATTGCAAAACCTTTCACTTTAATGCATCCCTGAATTAATTGGGCACAGTTCTTCATATCAAATGAAATAAATGGGTTGATAATTGATTAGGACCTTGGGGAACAACAGGATCTGATTGGCTAGAAAGAGAGAAGTGACCTATGGAAGGTCAGGGTTTTTTCAAATCACATTTTTAATAAAGCATGTTGATGAAGAAATTATCTGCAAGGCTTAGGTGAAATATTCTGATTTGATATACAGCTTCTGTGAAAGTGAAATGGGAGGTGGTGTAACTCAATTCGTGGCAATTTTGTGATCGCTTTTGAAAGAGCTGTGTCTTTCTGAGGTCCCCACAATAGGCACTATCATGCTCTGTAGCCCTGCATGGCTCTTCTTATCTCCCGTAAGAGAGATCTGCCAGCTCGTTCCCTCAGCCCGCCATGCTGCAGCTTGGTCTGTTTCCCTGTGTCACCACAGGAAGACACTTCTTCTTTGTGTGCCCCTGGCTCGAGCATCTATCCCAGGTGGGATGGCTGTGGTTCATCTCGGCCTTCCTGCACGCCTGTCTCTCGGTGAGCAGACCCGGCGGCGCTGGCTGGGCTGCCAGCTGTGCTCATCAGATCAGTTAGAGCTGGAATGAGCTGCATCCCAGTTCATCGGAGCAGCAGTACAGGAAAGCAGAGCCACACCTGATGGACGTCTTACCTGGTGGATGTCTTACCTGGTGGACATCCTCCCTCTCCTCCGTGAAGGGCTCATGAAAACATCGTGCTTCTGGGAATCCCTCCAGTGCCCAGGACCACATAGCTACAGCAAATACTTATTTGGCCTGTTTGTAACTAGTGACGTGTGTTGCACTCTTGCAGTAGTGCCTGATCAGCACGTGAGAGTCGGGTTTCTCAAGAGGGTGCTCCGGGCTTCCCCTCGCTGAGGACACGCAGCCTGGACCAGTCTGCTCGGGCTCCTGGAAGCACCAAGTGCTTGCAGGAGACTCAGCGATGTTGTTATCTCAGCCCAGCGCAAGGTGGGCTCAGAGCTGAAGCTCTTGATAAGTAGTCAGATATTTCCATTTTCCTGCAGTGCTTCTTGTCAAGCTCTGAGAGATTTAAAACAAGTGTGATATGGGCTCCTGGCCTCGTGTCACCACTGCTGGGTGCCAAGGCCGGAACGGGGATTCAGCAGAGCTCACCTGCAAGAGCCCTTGTGCTTTGGCTTTGCTCTGCCTGCTGGTTTTGTTCTGCA
>NW_010585449.1:525063-554601 GCF_000705375.1 Tinamus guttatus | reverse complement strand
CCGTTGTACCTGCCTCTGGGCACCAAATTCTATTGTTTAGTGATCCCAGCACAAAGGGACACTAAGTGTTTCTTTCCCTCAGCTGAAAGGAATGCGGCTGGGAGCCCGGAGCCTCCTGCAGCCCCTGGGAGCTCAGGCCCCATTACACACCACCATCCTCAGGGCACTCCTTCTCCGGGAAGTCTGCACAGCACATTCACTTTCTGAACCTTCTCCACAGGAAAATCAAGGTTCTTTTTCTAATTTTTAGTCCTCAGAAACACATGGTTCCTGGGAAGGCTTGGTTGAGGGGCTGTCTGAGCACAGTGAAAGCAGAAACTGCCTCTGTGTTTTTGAAGCAGAAAGGATGCCCTGCTCAGCGACGTGTAGGACACGTTGTGAGGTGCCCTGCCTGTGTTGTGAGGAGATGCGTATCGGTGTGGCAGGGAGCCATCCTCTGCCCTTCCAGCCTCATATTCCCTCGTATCCCGTGGGAGAGAGGCAGGGGTGCAGCAGAGAGCATGCAGGGGGCTGTCCCTGTGGGAGCAGCAATGTTCACTTGCAGGATTTTGGGGTAGGGGCCTTCCTTGCGGCTGTAACTTGCAAGCACACCCAGCCTGGCTCCCCACTGGCTTTGCCCTAAACTTTCTGCAGACATTCCCACCACAACTGCAGGGTTGGTTTCTCTCTTGTGTGAAGAAGCTTGAGCAGCGCTGTGAAGTATAGCCCAAACTGTTGAGGAAAACCCAAATCGCTGGCAGGAGTTAGTTCAGCAGCAGGTCGGCTGTACCTGCAGGCAGCGGGAGGCCTGGCAGGAGGAGGGAAGGTGCTGGGAGCTGTCCCAGAGCAAGCCCCGAGCCCTCGCTCATCTGCGGGATGACAGAGGCCTGTAATCAACAGAAAATAATAAGTAGTTGGAAATAGAAATGGGCAACATTTGGGTTTTCTGTCATATGGAAAACTTCAGCAGTTCAATTGTTTTTTTATGTTGTTTTTTCTTCTTGCTTAGGACAAAATGCTGACATTTTAACTATTATCTTCTTAGAGAATGGAAATTCTGGAGGAAAAAAAAAATGATTTGACAATGTTGGGACATTTTGTTTTGTTTTTCCAAATGGAAAATAGGAGGTTTTACTTTTCATTGTGGCATAATGTTTTACTATTGAAACTTCTTTGGTTTTGTAGCAGCTGCTTTGGCCTAGTCTTCCTTCTCTCTCCACTCTGCTCTCTCCTCTTCTCCCCGAGCTCTGTAGCCTGCAGCCTCCGTTCTGCAGGGCACATGGTCTGTTTGGTCCCCCAGTGCCCTCGTGCACCATGCTAAGGAGCTGGGCCAGGATTTTGCTATCCACTTTCCCCAGCCCTTAGATTTTCTTTTAAGGTCTCCTTGTTGGCTGTTAGTGGAGCTCAGTCCCTGCACACAAGATCTGCCAAGATCCCGTCTCGCAGCGCTGCGGCTGGAGGCAGGAAACAAGCGTGCGGATGTGTAGGTCACACTCGGCACCGCTCGCGTGCTCCACGCGTTGGGGCTCTGTCCTCCTCCTTTCGACAGCACCTGAGTGTGGCAGCAACACTGAGGAACGCAGAGACACACCCTGTTAGCAAGAGCATGGGCAAAGGGATGCCCTTTGGTGCACAGAGCAATGTGGGCCCCACTTGCAGGGGAGACAAGGGCTACGACGCAGTGTCTAAAAAGCCGCTGGATTTTGCTCCTGTTGCTCTGACTTAGGAACAGCTCTGACCTTCAGGTCTTACTGTTTAAGGGAATAGGAGCTGTAAACACAGTGGATTGTTTTCCAGGACAGTCACATACACCCATGCAAATTGGGTGCCAGTCCCTAACGTGCTGCGCTTGGGTGGTGTGTTTATGACATGCTGTGCAGGCAGCGGAGCACCCTGGGGAGTGCGCAGCCCAGGAGCAGGACCTGCCACCCCATGGGTTGGGAAGCACAGGAACCCTGGTGCTATCCAGTCTCAGGGTGCAGCTGGCCCAGCAGGCTCTATTTTCAGTATGAGTTAAAGGGACCAAGCGATATGAGCTACAGGGATCAGCGATGGGCAATTCCTTCAGCCCACATGGACAAAATTCTTCTGTATCATAAGATACCTCCTGTCTGGCAACTCATCCCTGGGGGTTTTTGCTTTGACGAGCTGGCAGGGTGCTGGCTGGTTTATCGGCCCTGCTTTTTAAGACATATTGACCTGAGGGAACTTCAGAGTGTATGCCAAAACTTGGCTCAGCACCCTTGCATTCCTGGGATTATCCCAATTTGTTTTCAGTCATACAGGGAAAAAAATACAGTCAAATTATTGCTGCATTCATTTTCATGAGAGAAATGAAATCTTCTCCTTTTACAGAAAAGGATCTGTTCTGATGATCTGTCCTCATAGACAGATGGAGCTAAGGAGATTCCAGATGTATTTTAAGGGATTATATTACTTAACTACTGAGACATTTTGTGATTAGCTTACTGAAAATACATGCAGCAGCATCAGGAGGCAAGCACTTAGACATCCTTGTGGATAGAAAGATAGCTTGTGATTGACACAAGGAGGGAGAGGCAGCAAGAAATGGAATGGAAACACGACTGTTCCTTCAGAAGAAAAGGCTTCATTCCCGCCGGGGTGGTTTGTAGCTGTATCCCCTGGGGCTCTTGCAGCTGTGCCTACAGCTGGAAGTCACTGATGCTTTCCAGACGTGGCTATGCGACTGCAGCGTGTCCTGGGAGAGGTGAGCCTTGCCCAGAGGTTATCTTACTTTAGTGAAAACCAGGTGGCAGATAGATCATCCCTAGGTATCTTTGGAAGAGTTAGTAACCGCCTGTATGTTTCTGCTTAGCTAAGAAGTGGCATCTCTCCCTTTTTATCATAAAATGTAGGACTGGAAAGACCACAGAAGTCATCTCGCTCAGCTCCCTGCCCCGAGGCGTTTTCACCTGAAGCTATGTTGTTCTCTGAAGATACTGTCCAACATGTTCTCAGAAACCTCTGGTGACGAGGATTTGATTGCCTCTCTAGAAAACCTTCTCTCATGACAAACTACCCTTACTGCTACACAATGATTAGCATATTTTTTATGATAACTTTGAAGCATTATAACTCAGAAAGAACAAACTCTTCTCTCTGTCTAGCTGAAGCTGTACTTCCTGCATTTGAAGCCCTATGTCAGCTCTCCTTATGTCAGCATTGTCTTCACCGCGCTAAGCAGCGGCAGTTACAGAGTCTTTCTGCTGTCTTTTCTTACCACTAGATTCCCCCAGTTCATCTGCATCTCTTTTAAGCAGGTGCTACCCTAAGTGAGGCCTTGCTAACAGAGATGGGGAGACTTATTTCTTATGGTGTGCAGAATGCCCTCCTGCTTGCTCAGGATGGTACGTGCCCTTTTTGCTCTTTATTCACCCTGTGGGCTGCAGTGCCATGAGCTCCTGTTCCTTGTATGACTCTTCCCGCAGGCTCCTGCTTGCGCTTGCTGCTGCCACCTGAGACCCTTCACCACTGCTCTGGAGCCTCTCTGGGCGCCTCTTGCCACTTTGGCAGGGAACATGAATGATCTTGTGACCCACAGAGGGCTCCTGACTGGCCCACATTTCCTTACCTTCCTTTTCAAAGTGCCACGTGAGTGTCAACAGCCCTACCGAAGTCAGGATACGTGACATTTTATCCTTTACCCCCAGGCTGTTCCCTGTCATTAGAAGGAAGTGAGATTGGGTTGACGTGGGGTCTGTGTGACAAATTCGTGTTGGCTGTTATTCATCTCTTATTTTCTTCTAGGTATTTGATTAATTTGTTTATTTGTTCCAACATTTTTTCCAGGAATTGGACGTGAGCTCCATTATTTATTGGCTCCTCCTCCTTCCCCTTTTCTTTGAAGACTTTCTCGCTCTTTGCCCTTTTGCAGCTTTCTGAGCCTCACTGTCCTTCAGGAGGTCTCAGTGCTCTGAGATGACTTCAGCCAATTCTCCAAATATCCTAGGATTTTCATTAAGCCCAGCTGATCTGAAAATACGTGAATTATCCTACTACTCTGTCCTGCCGCCCCAGCATGTGTTCAGGATTTTGTCATGCTAAGTGCTGGACACAAATAACAAAGACAGTTCTTTCACTAAAGACCTGATTAGCTATTTATACAGATAAGCGAGACTAAGCAGAAGTCGCTGGCTAGACAGAAGGCAAGTTAAGCAATGAAGCACTCTTCATTAGCTGCAAAGATAAAAGTGTCACCTCGCGCGTGGTCTGGCCATTATCAAGCGGCGTGCAGGCTTCCAGCAGCAGGGAACCGTGGAGCCCGAGTCAAAAGAGGACAGTTTTTGTGGCTCTGCCTTTTACAAGGATCTTCTGTAGCGCAGCGAGGGGGCAGGTAGAAAGAGTGGAAAAGGAGTGGGTGTAAGGAACAGACAGTGAAGAAGAGATCACCTGGACGGTTCAGTCTGGCGCCGGGGGCAGAGCTGGAAGGAAAGGCGGCTCTGGCAGCGGGGGACATGGGGAGGACAGAGCCCTGCCCCGGAGTGGCTCATGCGGCCGCTCCTCGTGGCTTCTAGCCCCGGAAAGATGGAATGAGGGTAGCCCAGCCAGAGCTTGAGCTGAGCCTCATTTTGCCTTTGGCCTTCTGCCCTGTTTGGCGTGTGGTTAAGCTGGGCAGGTTTGCACGGAGGGGCTAGTGTGGTTCACCTTGGACAGGACACGTTTACAGTGAGATCCGTTTGGCACCTCGGCACTTGGCACTGAGCAGGTCAGAGATACAGCTCCAAGCTGCTCAAACAGCCCTGCTCACATGGGCCTAAGTAGGTAAAGACTAACTAGCCCAGGCTTATTCTTTCCATACACCTGAGACTGCTCTTGGAAATGTTCATTTTAATGCCTGATTAATGAGTTGTAAGCCACAGGGGGTAATTAGTCTTCTAATCACCAGGCTCAGCAACCTCACCAGCCACTCAGCTGGCTCTCCAAGGCAGCCCTTTTGCCCCCATAACGAAACCCTGGCATTAAGTGCTCCGCGTCACCGGCGGCACGGGGCTGGCCAGGTTCTCCTTCGCACCACAGGGCTCTTCTTGCTGCACGGGGCACCTTCATTAATGCAGCCATTGTGTCTCGCTGCGGAATGAGAGAGAAAAAGGCACCAGCAGAAGGTTCCATCCCACTGCCCAGAAGGTTTAAAAGTAAATAAAGTAAAAATAAAGCAAAAGGCGCACGAGCCAGGTGTTGTGCGGGCCCCAGCGGAGCTGCCTGGCTGTGCTGGCCAGGGCCCTGCTGCAGGTGTTCCCTGTCAGCGCGACACGTGTGTGAACCGGGCGCCCTGCGAGAGCCCAAAAAGTGCATTTCCTGCGCTCTGTCAGCGCACTCCCCTCTGCCTGCATGGCCTTTCAAAGGCGTCAGGGAAATGACTCACCCCGCAGAATGTGGGAATTATCCTGTTTAGCTGCTCGGCTTTATCCTGTCAGAAATGCACGATGAAAAACTCGAGTCACAGGAGAGCAAAGGGGCTCCCACACAACTGACAGGCACCAACTGTTTGAGAGTGCTCAGATCCTGTTATCGAGAGGAGCCTGACCCCTGTGCTGCACCTCCATTTATCATCATTTTAATGCAATTGAAGTCTTTTCAAAAGTCTCCGCGTTCTTTCATCCCTTTCCCACTTTCTCTTACCCCAAATGTCCTCTCATCTTTTTTTGTTTACTTTTAACCCCCAGCTCAACCAAATATATATTTTTTTCATTTCATGTGAAAAAGGATAAGTTTTTAAAGATGATCGCAGGCCAAACCCCTCTGCTAAAGTAGGAGATAATGAAGATTACCTCACCAAAATCAGTGGAGTTACTGCAGATTTGGCTGTTGATCTGGGCAGAATTCAGCTGCCTAAGCCACTATTTTTTTCCCCGTTTAATCTTCAAAGTGATCCTGAAAGGTGCCAGACTGCAACTGAGAGTAGTTTATTCATATACTCTAGGGCCTTAATTCCTCTGTCTCCTATTTGTCATTAAGGTTGTACGAGTTACTGTGCCAGATACTTGATAATCACAGTGAGAGACGGTTTCTGCTCATGGAGTGTAAACCTTTCTCCATGAATATGACTTAAAGGCCTGAGCAGTTTTTAAGCGTGCAAACAGGCCCTCAAGGAGATTACCGTTGTGTTTCACTTCATCTGTGTGTGTAACTCCTGCGTGGTGGGACGTGGCCATGCTGGCTGCTTGGGCTCTGGCTGGGCTCTGCCTCCCCTGGCGAGTCCCTTGGGGCACAGGGACAGTGGCAGCGCGTGGGGGATCCCTTCTCCTTGCTCGGGCCAGTCGGCCAGGGCTTTTATTTGCTTGTCCCGTGCCGAGGCACCAAAGGCCTCTGGACATGCCGGGGCATCGCGCTGGGCGCTGAGCGCAAACCAGGGCTCCTGGGGCACAACCAAACGGACAAACGGGGAGGAGGCTGGGGTTTGTCAACAACAGAAAAACAACCAGTTCGCAAAATTGCCCAGAAATCAGAAACAGAAAGACCCGGCGTAAGCTTTGAAATTGTGCACTTGGCCTCCAATCTGGCATGGAGGAGCAAAGCGATGAAAAGGGCTGCATGAAACGTGCCGGTTTTCAGCATGGCAGGCACTGCTCACATGCTGGCTTGTGCTTACCCTGGTATTATCAGGACCCATCAGTGTTCGTGCAGGGTTACTGAAAAGCTGCTGACAAGAAAGGCATGTCTTCCGAAAACAAAACAAAGGGCAAATAGTTTTAACATGGTTTGTGTCAGCGTGTTCTGAAGTATTTTATCTGAATGTCTGAGATAACTGCTACTGCCAACAAAAAACAACAGTAATAATAAACCAAAGGTAAGCTGAGGCTTGGGATTGCCAGCTCTGGTTGTGCCACGGGGAGGTGCTGCCATTGAAGGAGCTGTGAAGCGTCTTCCCTTCCCATTCACCAAATAGTACATTGCAAGGAAGAGGGAAGAGGAATCACATTTATACACATGCCCACAGTTTTCCCTCTCCTCCCTCATTCAGACTTACTTCTCTGACTCTTTCCTCATGTGAAGGTAGCTGGTGGTGGCACTAATGCCAGTGGGGGGAAACTGAGGAAACGGTGTCTCATATTCTCCTGATGATGATGTTTTCAGCAAGTTCAGGATTAGAAATTAACTGTTCTACAGAGGACTTCCCTTCCTTTCCCTTCCCTTCCCTTCCCTTCCCTTCCCTTCTTTCTGTCATGTTTTGCTCAGCTCCTGGACAGATTCGAGAGGCCTGCGGGAAGGAATAGCTTCACCTCCACAAGTTCAGTTCAAGCTGGCCATAAAACCTCCGTGAAAACTTTCTCGTGGGGCCAGCACGTGGCTCCCGGTCACGTCGGCAGCATTACCGTGCTGCAGTGGTGCCTAACGATGGGTTTCTGGCTCTGAGCATCAGCCCTGTTGCGTGCAGCAGACACACAGTATTTCATGATAATCTCTTGTGGGAAACTTTAGGTTATTCTCTCAATGCAGCGTTTGTGGTGGGAATATGGTGGCAAAAAAAGACCAGAAAGACAGCAGCAAATAGGAATACATGCAGAGGCAGAGAGTTTAGTGGAAGCTAGGAGGAAAAAAGGTTTATAGCCATCCGGGCTCATGGCTGTTTGGAGATTGGCTTCCCTTGACTGAAATAAAGAGAACCTAAATATGTTTTGTGTTCAGGATGTTCAAAATTCAGAAGCAAAGGTACCAACTTTGAGCTGCTGTACAGCAAGTCTTCCCAATCAGTCTGCAGGGGAGGTCTGTGTCTGCTAAGCTAGAGCTGAGCGTCCTTATGTCTCCTCTTATGTCTGAGATCTCTTGTGTTCAGGTTAGGTTCTATTTCCAGCTATTTACTTATTTATTTCTCAATTTACACAGTATACCTACAGCAAAATTCTACAAATAATCAATATTTAACAGAGGTGACAAAATTAAATTTAAAATCTGCAACAGTGAATTTTGTCCCCACTCGGCCCAGCTTTCCAGTGGAGGAAGACCACAGAGTGTGTAAACAGATTGTACAGTAGCTTAAAAAGATTGCAAAGGTAGCTACAGATTTGCATGGCAAAAATTTCCCCCTACAGGACATTAAAATTGTTGCCTGCATAAAGATATTCTTAGTATGTAATAAAAGGGAGAGTTTGAATTATTTATTCCAGCGGAGTTTAAATAATTCCCATGCAAACTTTTCTGCATGAAGAGAGAATATATTGCCCTTTAAAGCAACGCTAATACAAATGTATAATTTAAAAGCCCTAAACCCACAAAATTCATGCAAAGTGGCAGGTGTCGCACAGCTCTCAGCGCGTGCTCAGGCTCCGCGCCGCGCTCGGCTCCGCCGGGCTCTCGCTCAGGAGGGCTGCTCGCCGTCCGCGTTTGCGCCGCGCAGCTTCGTTTGCCGTTAGCGGCTCCCGCCGCCGCGGGGAGGCCTCCTTCCCCGCGCGTCGCCCGGACGTTGCTCTGCCCTCGGGAGCCCTTCTGCCCTGTGGGAACAGCAGGCAGCAGCCTGCGCTTTCCTGGGAGCGTGGCTTGTGCTCGGAGCTTTCCTTGCTCGCCGGGGTGCCCAGCAGCAAGGAGGACTCCAGCGTGCGCCCTGGGATTAGGAGGGCTCTTGGGAGACAGAAGGGAATAATTCTCCATAAATAATTTCATTAACAACTCTTTTTTTTTTTTTTTGGCTATTCACAAACAGTCGTGAAATTCTCGCATTGATTCATTATTTGAAATAGTTTTCCAGTGACTTCATGGAAAATTACTAAAGTTCCAGACTGTGGCAGTTGGAAATGTTAGAATTAACTGGGCATTCACACTGTGAAGTCCATAACCAGCTGATAGAGGCTGAATTGGCTATCTTGAGCAATAGCAATAATAAAGTGTTTAATATTGTGCAAACGCTGGAGCGCAGAACATTGTGTTTGGGCTGGGGACGTTAGGTCTGTAAGTCACCTCATCAAAGCCTGGGAACATAATCACATCCTTTGGGTGGCCAAACAGTTCTGATTTGGATTTTTATGGGGATGCAAGGGTTTAGTAATGCCAGCACGTGTTGAAAGAGTGGCTAGAGCTGCCAAATATGTGTTTGTAATAGCAATGTAGGATCTTTCAGGAACTTCCTAAGCACCTTGCCTTTTTTTTTTTTTTAAGATAAAGCATTTGGACCACATGTGTGAGGGATAGTTTAAGGAAAATCTCAACCAGCTCTGCCTTACACACATTTTTCAGCAGGGATTCATTAGAATTTATGCACACTGGGAGTGATGAAAAATTATTTTGTCCTTTTTCTTCCCCGCCTCACGATTGTAACTCAGCAGACTTGTGGAATGCATGTGCTGTTCTCACCAGTAAGAGCATCCTTCACCATCAGGGCTAGCGGGGTTGTGAGTTTGTGAAGCAGCTCTCAGGACGCTTGTTTAACATTTGGCTTTGGGTTTTATTTCAGTGTGAACTCAAATGTACCTAGGGCTTTACTGAAGTTATGAGTCACCTAGATAAACTGTAGAGTTTATTGCAATAAACTATATTCTTCTGCTCATGGTGACCACCGCGGTAGCTGAACAGGGCTTGCACCCTCATCACCAAAGCTGGCACAGCCCTCATTTCCTCACTGGGTGCCAGGAAGGTTTCCAAGCTGGGATTTTTCCTGGGGTTTGTGTAGAGTGACAGACCATCCCCAAGTAATAAAAACCTCAGTAGTTCTGCACGGCGGGTGCCAGCGATGCTGAGTGTCAAGCACAGTGTTGCTTCCAGGGAAATTTGCACCTGCTTATGCCAGATTTGCACTCGGCTGCAGAAGGGGGGCTGGACACGGCGCGGCTCCCGCTCCCAGCGCATTGCGCTGGGGGCTGCTCCCATCTGCGCGAAGGAGCCATGGCCACGGCCCAACGAGGTGAGCAAAACACGAGCCAGACCCGCCAGCTGCCTCGGACCAGCCTGGCTCATTAGTGTTAGAGCTGCACTGCTCGCTCCAGCCTTTGCTGCAAAGTGCTGCTCCGGCGGCCCGGGCTGCTGGCTGCGGCCACGGCGGCACAGTGCCAGGCGCGGGGACTCCGCGCACAGGCCGCTTCCCACTCTCTGTCTTTTGTTGTCGTCTCCACTACGGACTGTTTTGGGAGCCCCAGCGTTATCCCACAAAACAGAGGCCTGAGACTGAGAGCAATTCTGTGGGAGATCTCCTTCTCTCTGCTGCTGTTTGCTTCCTTGCAGGGACTGTTCCTTGTCCAGTATCAGTCCCAGAGAGTGGGAACTCTCAGTTCTGGAGCTGGTTTCATGCAGCCCACGTGGATGCAGTGTCAGACTCGGCCTCATGGAAGAGCTACCTCCTTTCCGCACCATCTCAGCCGTGCCAAAGGGGCTGCTGTCACCCAGCGGAGATGATCTGTGTTCTGGGATTTGCTTGCAGCAATAAATCCTAAGGAGGAAGGAGGTGACTCTGGGCAGCAGAACTGTGGCAGCACAACTCCTTTTCCTGGTACTTGTGATATTTTTAGGCTTGTCCTGGGCTACATGGTACATAAAATCCAGGCGTGAAATCTTGCTCTCCAGAGGTTTGCGAGTCTGTTGAGGTTTGTGTTTTTGTGTTTCTGTCAGGGAACATCGTGTTGTGCCTCTCCTCATGAGCATGAGTTGGGTGCATTGCTTGTAAAGAACTAAAGCTCACTGTCTGACTTCTTTTTGCTACCGAGAATGACTCTATCTCCCTTCAGGACTCATCTGTCAAAAGGAGACCCGCAGGGCGAGTCATCTTGCTGGCCAAGAGAGCGATGACAGCGCGAAGGTGGCTGCGAGGCACTGAGAGCTTTTGGTTGGGACCGTGGGTGGGAGAGCGTCACGTCTGCAGCCACAGAGGCACAGCCGGCCCGAGTGAGCCGAGGGAGTCCCCTGGCTCCCGGCAGTGACTCGCTGCAGGCCTGCTTTAAACCTTGTCACTGCTCCTGTTTGCCACGGGTGCCTGGCAGATGCTGGCTTGCGCAGGAGGCTCCGTGGCTACCACCGGGGAAGCAGTGCCTCGTCCTGACTGCCCTTGCGCGCAGCGAGTGCCCAGAAACCATCTTCCCAGCTTGCCTCGCAGGCTAGGGCTTTTTGTCCATCTTCGCTGCCCTCTTGAGCATCACTGCTGAGCTGCCCTTTGCTCTGCCCTGCTCTCTCAGCTGAAAATGAAGGTGTCTCTGCTAGTGCCTGAAGTCCCCCAGTGGCTGCCACTTCCCTGGCACCCCTCTGTGTCAGAACACACTGTTCTGCTGCAAGGGTGCACGTGGTTGCAGAGGCAGAGCTTGGGCAGAGCCGTCTGCTCAGCTCAGAAATGCTCAGAAAAACCCTGCTCGTGGTGCCCCTGTGGTATTTTTTGCCGGCCAACTCTGAACCACAAGACACACAGAAGGGAAGGCAGAGAAGGACGCTCATCCTTGTGATGTGTCACACTCCATGTGTGCCTCTTGCCTCCTCATTCATGGGCAGAAAGGGAGCACTTCCCATCAATGCCCAAAGAAGGATGTTTTCCTGTCTGTGAAAGTGAGGATTTTTGAGAAAGCAACAACAGCAAAACCAAATGTAAGATGCACGCGTCTTATCTGCTGATGTCAGCACAAAAGGAGGAGAGGAAAATCGTCTTTTCACTTATAGAGCTGTAAATCAGCCCAGTAAACCAGACTATACATTAGGCTTTTGTCACCAAGAGTTAAATTACAAGGAAATGAGTGACGCATAGTAATTCCCCGTGTCGCTGACTTCGTCGCTTCCCAGCGCAGCGGTCCCCGCTCGTGCCATCGCTGGGGAGGCCGCGCTCTCTAGCGGCTGCCCGCCGCTCTGGGCGGGCAGGACGGCAAGCGCAGCGTCCCCGCAGCGAGCAGGTGAGCGATCCTGCGACGCGACGGGCTCACGTTCACAGCAGTCCTATCACCCCAGCACAAGCTTCGTTCTGGTGAAGCCGTGTGTTCCCAAGAAGACTGAGGGGCTCTTCCGTGTTTGCTGAAGGCAGTATTAGTTAAACCACAAGCTCGTGTTTATCATGTGTTTGCAGCCCTATTCCATCAAGGACAAAATGATAACCAGTAATTCTGTTATGAAAAGAAGTGATGTTTATTTGGGTTCTCCGTTGCATGTGGCAACCAGCCCTTCCAGAGCTCTGCCTTCCCCATCTGGGTGTGTGATTTAAGGCTGCAGAATGACTGGGTCCTGCCAGGTGCCTGCTAGAGATTTAACAATCATCTGGGTTAAATAAATCACCTAAGCAAAGCCCCAAGACAGACAGAACCTGGAACACGTGCATACCTCAGCTGACTCTTTCTCTGTACGTGTGTATACGAGGCCATGCGACACACATGGGAATAACTGAACCTCTCCCTCTCGCCACATTTAGCGTCTCTGTATCTGAAGTTGTTAAATGGAATCTTAAAGCACAGAAAAGGGGACTATTTGGGACTGGCTGATAGCAGATGTTACGAAACAGAGCATGGGGGTGCAGGAGCTGCATGGGGGATTCTCCAGGCGCGATTCCTTCTCTCGGATACAAAGGGCCCCTGGGAATGGGCTTCCGTTTGCAGCGCTGCCTCGCTACCAGCACTGCATCCACCCTGGGGGTGGCACAGGGGCAGGGAGACGGGTACCCTGCTCTTTGCATCCTCTTAGCCATGAAATTACCACATGCCTGCTGCTCTGGGAAGCCTTTCCCTGGTATTGGGAGAGGAGGACAGTGGAGAGGGACACCAAGGAAGGATTTCACTGGGAAAGCAAGCTGATAAGAAGCTCCAGAGCTTTGAAAGGGTGGTCCTGGCCCCCTACGAATCCCTTGGGATCTGCTAGTCTTGGGCAGTAGCCTGGTGGTTAGATGTGCTGTGTAGGCAAGCGGACCTGCTAAGTGCTGCTTGCTGAGAGATGATGGGGTGCAGAGAGGACAGCTCGTGGGGTCCTCACCTGTGTGGCCAACACAGGGCGGGATGAGCTCAGGCCCTCTGCATCCAACAGGCTCACGGTACTTGCAGGCTGTTCTGTAGGGACATGTAACATGGTGATGAGCAAGGAGGTTGGTATAATAGGGTATACATAGCATGCTATTCCTACATATATATTCCCGACGTATTATATAGCTCATATTATCGTTATTATTCCCTGTATATATTCCCCTTGTTGCCCATTTACTATGCATATTCCCACAGTATAATATTCCTATACACACTAAATGCTGTTGGGAATGAGGTAGCCGAGGTGGGGGAGGCAGCAGAAGGCCTGCAAACAGTATGAAGAGTCTTGTAACATGTCTGGATTTTAAGAAGAGATTAACTGGACTGTTCCTTAGGTAGCTAGCATCCATTAGAGCCAAGCAGGCACTGCCAAAGGGCTTCAGAGGGTAAATTATACCCACAGCTTCTAAGGAAATGGGGACGCAAGGAAGAATTTTGGACCACTGTTCCCACAGGAAATGAAGAAGTGACGCGTATGCACTAAAATAGCACACACTGATGTCCTGCACGAGTACCTGGCACTGCCTACACAGCAGTGTGGATGGAGAGCTTCACCTCTGGGCTTTCCTGCAAGCCGGGCCGCAGGAGCCCCCCGTCCCCGCTTGTGCTGGCCCTGCTCAGCCTGGCGTCAGCCCGAGGCTGGGATTCCCCCTGCGGAGCGCGGTGGCCGCGCTGGAGTTTCCCTCCCGGAGCTGTGGCCCGGAGACACTGACCTCCAAGGGCCCCACTGCGCTCGAGTGGGAAACACGAGGAAACACAGGAAAACACGAGGCAGTGCCGGAGCGCTTTCCGCGTCCAGGCTTTCCATGGTGCCACATCCTTCCCCCCGCGCTGTCCATCCTTCAGTGCATCCTCAGGCCAGTCATTTAGACCCCAGGAAGATGCAGTCTGAGGAGCTTTTGTTTCTGCTTGCAAAGACGTACGCGCTGGTAACGTGTGAGGCAACGGGAGAGCAAGGATGGCTGGTGTATGAAGAGCTGATTGTCTCAGCTTCTAAGCTAGGCATGGTGCTTCATTTGAAAGCCTTTTTTCCCCTCTAATAAACAGTGTAAGACATCATTTTCCATTAAAAACTAATGTGTGTGGCTTTTTTTTTTAAAGGGTAAGAAAAGAAAGAAAATGCTTTGTTTCTCAGAGGCACCATATGTACCACATGCTGCAGTTGCTATGGTAATTATTCGCATTTTATTGAATAGCACTGCAAGGGGTTATACAGAAATGAGTCTGACTGGCCAAAGTGCTTGTTAGAATGAATATGTCCAGTTATTTATAAAAGGTGCCACGAAGCACATGAAGAAAATAAGTGTGAGCAGGAGGGAGAGGGGAGGAGAGGGGAGAGCCTTTGTAGAGCCGCGAGCCGCACCGTGGCAAGATGGCGTTCCCCACGCGGAGGTGGCTTTCCAGGAGCCTTCTTACGGAGGAAACCCAGCGCGGCAGCTTGGCTTTGCTTAAGGCACTGAATTAAGTTTTTAGCAGATTTTTTGGGGATATTTTAACCAAAGTATTAGCGGGGAGCCAAGCTTATAGTTTGCCAGACTTTAATATGCTTGTGCATTTCTGGCCCCAAGCTGGGTCAGATAAAGGGATCTTTTTACAAGCTCTTGTGTCCTTTAAATTGCCCTTTCGAGGGAAGCTGTAACCTCCCGAGGTACCGGAAATCCTGGGAGGGTTTCGCCTGGGAGACGGCACTTCCCAGGTTTCAGAGCTGGCCAGATCCCATTTGGTTCCAGGCCATGGCCGAACACGGTCTGCAACGCAGCAACCCCTCCTTGGTGCTTCTCTGAAACAGGACATGCAACCAGTGGAGCTCTCGTGCGAGAAATATTCCTAGGCAGTGTAAATAAATTAACAGGAATTAATTTAGCTCATTAATTTGATTGCTGTAAATTGATAAAATTTTGCCAAATGCATAAGCTATGTGTCTGCATATTTTCTATATGGAGGTGATTATTGTGCCTTGATGGCATAGGCAAAGATAGAGCTCAGAATTTTAGTTTACTTCAGTTTAGGGAAGAATATTCTTCCAGTGACATAAGTTAAATAACATCCTTGCAGGGCCTGTGGTTAAGGAGACGTTTTTGTAGATGCGAATCTGCAGGAACCTAGTTGTATAGCTTTGGGCAGAGCCTGACTGGTAGGGATGCAGCAGACCCGTTGGTGCTAAACTTGGGGTTACTGGCCCTGGTGGTGCCGGGCCGGCTTGCCAAGCCCTGCTCGGGCAGCAGCAGGGCCAGGGCTGTGCTGGGCAGGCAGGGAGCGCGCGGACGTTGCGCTGCGGCCGGGCTCGCGAGGGTCCAGCGCGGCACCGTCCTCCCGGCGTGCAAAAGCTGGCAGCGAAAAGGCAGCGCTATGAAATTCTGCAGGAACAGGCACAGATTTCTGCATTAGCAGCAATCCCTCGCAGGAGGGTGGGAAGGGAAACAAAGGGCTAGATAACAGTTTTGTGAGAACGTGACAAAAATACGACGGTGCTGCAACAAAAGCAGATGTGCTAGTGTATGCTTAGAAACTTGCCTCTTAGGCAAGGACAGCATTTTTTTCCTGTGTTTAGTACTTGAGATGAGTGCTGGGTTCAGGGTGCCGCAGCTCGGGATGTGCTGGCTGCTGGCTGCCCCCAGGCCCGGCTCCCTGCACATGAGGCTGCATCCGTGCCCTCACCAGCTCCTGCTAATTTTGTCCCTAAAATGTCTTTTGCCCCCCTCCCGCTGCTCCTTTCCAAGTATGCCCCAATATATCCCGCTGAGATCTCTTAAAAATGCTTAGGAAATCCTTGCAGCGGAAGGCACAGCGCACGGCGTGCGCTTATGCGCTCGCGCTGGCAGGAGAGCTTGTCGCTTGCTATGGGAGCAGGCAGCACAAGAGCAGAGGATGTTCTGGAGCAGTATGTGACATAAATAGCAATCTTGGGGGGTTCGCTGTTACAGCCACCGCCAGAGCCTCGGCTGCATTCTGAAGGACCTGGTGAAGCGATGCTTCAAGAAGAGTTTGCAGCTTAGCACATAAAATATTTAGGAGAGGCAGTGCAGATGTTGTGCAGAGCTTCCCAGCGATGCAGGGCGCTGCGTTCCTGAGAGCTCAGGAGGCCGTGTGGAAGAGGGAAGGGAGCGGAGGGCATGCAAAGAGGGGGAAGAGGTTGTGTAGGCAGCGCTCCCAAGCCCGGGGGCAGGAGAGGGCGCAGGTAGAGAGAGCTGGAAATAGGGAAGGATGCCCAGATGCCGCACTGTGGCACTGGGCAGTGCCCGGGAGGCATGTTCAGGTTGCTGGGGGGCAGAAATGTCAGAGCAAAAGACACCCAAGGGGAGCTGGCAGGCTCACAGAACTGACAAACGAAAGGGGAATTGGGCCTGGATTGAGGATTTTTCACCTTTCTTGCAACCAAGTAATTATCGCCCCCAGAAGGCCTGCTTGAAGGTTTGGGGCTCTGCTGCTGGACATCAGTCCCCAGGCAGCACTACCGGAGCTAGCGTGCCCCGGGGTGGCTTCTTGAGGCTTTGTGCGAGCCCCAGAGCGCTTCCCAGAGGAAACGCTCACACAGGGAACCTCGTCTGCCCGCGCTCCCAAGCGAGCGGGCTTCTCAGGAAAGACTTGGTGAGGTTTTTATGGAGCTGGTGTCATTGAAAAGCCAGTGACCTGGAGACATGCAATATATTTTTGATTAAGTTAATGGGAGATCATCTGACCTCTACAATGAGAAGGGAAGGAAGCGGGGCGGGGGAAATCTCTTTACTATGCTTTTAAAAGGAAATGAAAATGTTTAACTGGGTTAGAGCTTTCTGACTATGCAAACTTAACAGAAGTCCAAACCACTGCTATTCCTTGAAAGTCTATATGGAGGATGTATGTTTTCCAGTGAGTTAGAGGCAGGGTCCGTAACATAAAATCCAGGGAGTCAGGGCAAGTTGTAACTTCATGGCTTTGGGTATCAAATCTTTCCAGAGTTGTGCGTGTGTGGCCCTGCCCTCCTGTTCAGTACTGCAGAAGGCTTCTGTGGTGAGATCTGGAGAAATACGGATTGAAGGGGAAGTGAGAATGTTTGGTATATTGTTTTATTACTGGCAAATGCAGTGCAGCCCAGAGCAGCTACGTGGAGGAGGTGGAGGAAGTGCAATGGAGAACTGAGCTGAGGGAGAGAAAGATGTGGATGGCTCTGTGATTTCACCCCACATTTTGGGCTGCAGCCATCCACACACCAATAAAGCAGTTTCTTTTAAGCTGACCAGGGATAAAACATTCTCAGACCTTTGGATGAACCAAAAGCGGAGCTCCGTATTCAAGTTTTCAAAGTTTTAAGCACCTGGAAAATTAAAATTGAAGAAATATATCAGCAACAAGCCAGGCCGATGTCATACTCACACTTTCTGAGTGCACGCTCAATTCTCTTACCCAGGTTACTAGTGAAATAAAAAATGACCCTGGGCAGATCCCTGCTGGATCCTGCTTAAGTATCCCTCCAGCTGGAGAGAAACCCACTAACAGTAGGTGTTCTTTGTGAGCAATTTTTAGCCAGTCTAGCGTTCCCCCTACAGCAATTTCTGCGACTTTTGCATTCTTCTGATGAAAACGTGATCTGGGGCAGCACCAGAACAAGCTCCCCTGCACCCTGTCAAAGATGGGCTTGTGCTGCACTGCTCAGGATGGGTATGGATGGGCCAAGATCACATTTGTAAAGAGGGTGTTTCACTCGTGGAGATGAGAAGTAGTGAGAGTCGGTATGAGAGCTTGACTGAAAACAGAGAGGTTTAGGGTTACTGCTACATCTCTGCAGCTACAGAGTCACAGCCTGCGTGGAGGCGGTCGGAGTACATGGAGAAAGCTCTGACACAGATGCCATTTGTGCTGTGAGCGAGATGGGGATAATATTTAGAAGGATTGGGGAAAAAAAAAAAAAAAGGAGTGAAGGAGGCCTGGGGTACAGGGAGTTGCAAAGTCTCACTCCCCAAAGGTTGAAGTGGCCCAGTAAATCCCAGGCAACCTTCCTTCCAAAGAGAAGGAATTTCAGGTGACCCAAAATGTACCGGGAGCTTAGGCAGCAGAGTGCACAGCAAACAGCTACAGATAAAAAAGAAAGGAAAGATAATTGTCTTGTAAATGCTGACACTTTCTAATTGAAAAAAAAAGCAAAACTAACTTTCCTCTTCTTTTTTCTCTTTTTTTTCCTATGGCTGAAACTGAGTGTCCAAGTGTTCCACATGAGCTCCCAGTTTGGAGCCACCTGGACTGTCTTTGCTTTGGCAAACGGAGCTCTTGCTTTAACTTCACTCTGCTTCAGCCATGAACTGCAAGGGAGGCCTTCCCTGAGCACGGGGATACAGGGGAGAGGAGTGTCTGGAAAACAACAGGGGGATGATGGAGGAGACCTGTAGTGGGAGGGGTAACAATTTTCTTCTTTTAATGGTGAGAAGGTGTAAGAGGGAGAGCTTAAGGGCATGCGGGCTAAGAAGGGTCCTCATGAGCAGAACAGACTCTTCGTCATTGCGGAGAGCGAGGGGCAGCTCAGCAATGGAAAGGATCTGTAGCTGCAGTGGGGAGCCTTCCCTCCCCTCTCGTTTTCCTCCTTGTTTTACCCTTGCTTGTTCCTCATGCGCTCGGGAAGCAGGGAGGCTCCGTTCCCTTTCTTCTCCAACAACAGTTCATTTTGCCTCTTGCGGCAAAACTGGTTCCAAGTGCCACTATTTTCTGTTGTCTCTGAGCGTTTCTCTCTGCCTCCCAGCAGGGATGGTGTTTGCCTAAGCCACATGCTCCCTCTTCTCTGTATGTCCAGCGTAATGCGGGTCCCCGTAAGAAGTTTTCCCAAAAGGGTTTTAGACTTCCCTGCAGCGCAGGCTTCTTCCCTCAGGCCTCCGGGCTTCCTGACAACGCGCTCACCTTTGCTTTCACAGAAGTTTACATCTGCTTCTGCTCTTTTCTCTTCTCCTGGATATTCTTTATTCAAACAACTCCTGCAATATGTATCATTTCAACGACTCCGGAGGCGTACGCAGGCCGTGCAGCGAGCGGAGCGGCGCTTCCAGCTCCTGCCCATTGTATCCTGACAAAGCAGCTCCGAGGCAAGGCTGTGCGACGGGAGAACAGCGCGCGAGGCTGCCTTCAAAGGCAAGGAGCTTGTGGAATAGTTACTCAGAACTCTTCCCCCTTTTCCATGGCCTAGCTCTGTGACATTGAAATTCAGGCTGCGCTCGGGGCTGGGAGGCTGCTTTTTCTGAGGGTTTTTCTGGAGGTGGTAGGGGAAATGCAAATGGCTGTTTGTTTATGCTCCTGGACAGCGGGAAGGCAGGTAGTTGTTATTCCAGGCATTCGCTGCATACATTCAGGATCTCTTTTTAGAGAAGATGTGTTTAACCAAAGATTATGCAACATGCAAAGAACAGCCTTGCAGCAAACTTGTGCATCTGTAGGGCTTTTGGTTTGCTTCAGTGCTTGCCAGCTCCTCAGCCCTCGGCCCTCACCCATCAAAGTCGATCTGTAATGCCCATAAAAGACTGGGAAACTGCCCAGCAACAACCAAGCTTTCCATCTGTTACTTAAAACCAGAAGAAAAACTATGTTTGCCGTGGGGGAAACTGGCAGGGCCCTGCACCCTGGCAGTTCCTGAGGTGCAGACCAGCCGTGCGCTGCGCACACAGGGAGCACCGCCGGCTCCAGGAAGGAGGATTCCCCACACGATGCCTCAGAGGGGAGTTCAGCAGTGCCCTCCTCCAGCCTCCATCAGGGTGTGCAAGCTGGTACCTCCTTGCAATACGCCTGGCCAGGAGGGAGCATTGTATTATAAATGCCTAACAAAAGGATCTTCCTTGCCTTTCTCTCCTCGTTCGGCACTTACTAAGCTAATTACTGCATTTTTCAAAAGGGGAAACCTCTTCCCTGCTCATCCTTCACATGCCTCCCATCTCCACTGCTTGATCTCCGAGTGCCACCTGCTTCGACTGGGCAATGACAAGGTAAGAGCTCACACTCGCTTCCCAGTAGGAATTTCTCGGCTTGATGCTTTTCAGGCTCAGCCTTCAGCTGTTTGTGGGGGCTCGATCCACTTTAGACAAAAGCCTTCAAACCTCTGCATACGTAGTTCAGCGGGACGGGCTGACGTGCCGATGGACGGGCTGCCTGGCCACGTCCTCCTGTGGCTGAAGGGCGGCAGTGCCGGCTGGACCGTGCTATTAATGGACGTAGCCTCCACCTCCAGACACCTCACTGCATCAGCACGAGATTTCCGTCACCTTGAGGAATCCTCCACCCCCATGTCAGGGCCCTGATTCTCTGAGTACCAGGGAGTAGAAGGGTACTAACATCCTAACAAACACGGCTGGTTTTGCCTTGATAGAACAACATTGCATCTGAACGTATCTTTACGTATCTGAAGTGTTTTTTTTTTCCCGTGTGCTACAACAACTTCACCTGGAGCGGGGGAGACCAGTGTGCTTTTACAAAAAGGATTCTTCAAAACACTGCTTGGGGGAAGAGCAGCAGGAGCAGCGGTGCCGGCGCTGCGCCAGGCGCGCCAGGGCCGCGGCTGCTTCCTGCTGCTGCTCGCCCGCATGCCATCTCCCGCACAGCTCGTGCGGCTAGGGGACAATTCCTGCTTTTTCTTTAACTAAGAAGCTAGTGAGGTAGCAAACAAATCCAGCAAACAGCTTTTCCTAAACTTCAGAGTGAGTTTTTGTTATTGATGATATTTTTTGTGAGGACTCAGCTGAATTCAGGCTCTGTTTGTAGTCTTAAACAAGGAGGGGGCTTTTGTGGCTTACCCTGTGGCCAGGATGGACCAAAATCCTGACTTTGGCTGGGTTCATTTCCCAGTCCAGGCCCGCGTGTCCTGTCCCCTCCGGGAGCAAAGTGCCCCGTGCATTTTAGGCTGCCCTTAATCACGATGGTTCTGTGGTAGGATCCCTTATTGCTCCTCTTGGCCTGCTGCCCGTAGTGGTAACTTGCTGCATTAACCCTACCCCCATGGGCTGCATTTCCGCTCCTTCACTATACGTGTATATATATGTATATATATATATATACACACACATATATATGTATGTGCTTCATCAACACAAGTGGATGTCTATCTAAGTACCATGCCCTTTGCTGCTGCCTTTCTGCCCTTTATTCCTCAGACCATATAAAATCCATCTGCCAGAAACTCTAAAATTACTTGTTCTGTGAAGTGATATCTTCAAAGCCCCTCAAATATATAGCGTATGAAAACTCTTTTCTTTATCCCATTTAGGATTACAGCCAAAAATAATAATAAAAAAATGGCAAGACAGTTCCTCGCACAGAAAATAATTATTAACCTTCAGGATAAAAGCAAATACAGTTCCAGCAATGAACTGCGTCTCCAAAGGAAGGAGGGTAATCGCTGAGGACAGGGTCATGCTAACAAGTAAGTTGTGGGAGAGCAGCAGCTCCCACAGAAGTTTGTCACGCTTAGGAAGAGAGTAAAACCCGTATTTAACACCAGCCTGCTTTAAAGCAAGGTTGGCAAGGTTGGGCCTGTGGGCAGCTCAGCTGGGCCCCTGTCCTGCTGGTGAGCCAGGGATGAGACTCTTCCCAAGCAGGGACAACTCATCCTCTTCCCAAGTTAATGTTTCCCACAGAACAACTTGATCAGTGCCGTGCCCAGAGAGGAGACCACAGGCCCCACCACCGGCTCCTGCACCTCGGCCTGCTGAGCTGAAGGCTCAGGGTAGGGCTTGCGTTTCCGACAAGGAAATAAAATAGTTTACGTATCCCTAATGGCTATGTTAAAGGCCCCTATCATGTTACTAAATGTGAAAATAATGTCAGTCTTTGCATTGCAGTGGGCCTCGCACTTTTCAGGGGATTCATTTATTAATATTAGTCTGGAAATACATTTTGTTTTGGGTCAGTACCGGGCCACACAGATGCACTTACATATTTATCGGGTTTCGCTGTCTTATTTGTGGATGTAACTAACGCGCCCGCGTTCTCTCCGCGTGTCTAAGCCTCCCACACGCTGCCCATGAGCTGGGACACGCAGGAGAGCTCCTGTAGGTCCCTGCAGGAACTACCGGCCTTTGAGCCGGGCTCATCTCATTTGATGTATGTGCTTGCTGGATGTCTTCAGCTAAGCTGCTCGACAGCTCGTGGGGAATGAAAAGCGCTGTCAGCAGGGGCTGTGTTCCCTAAGCACAGGTTTTCCATCACACCAAGAAATGACAAATGATTTTTCTTTGCCGCTGATGAGGACATCACAAAAAAACACCTACCCGTACACTTTTTCTTCTTCTTTTTCAAGATGAGGTTGAGGATAGGAAGGAGGGGGGGATCTGAAAGGAGCAGAGTTTGAGTTTTCCTTTGCTTTCATCTGTCCACAAGTCTCACTCACCACTTCTGTGAAGAGCTGAAATCTCCAGCCGGCTTGGCTGGAACATCCGGCTCCTCTGCACGTGCTGCAAAACCCAGGCAGGGTTTCCTTATAGACGAGCAACCGTGAGGGCACCTGTGGGCAGGCGAGCAGCAAGGCTGGAGCCCAGCTTTTCGGGTGATTGCCAAGGCCCTCGTAAAGCTGGAACAAGCTGCTGGCACCCAGCGAGGGCCCTCATCCCAGGGGCGTTAACCTCTCTGGGGTGAGACCCTCTCTTTCTTACAGGGAGATAGGGAGGGAGGGAGATGGCAAAGCTTCAGGTTTGGCTCTTTCAGGATCCTGAAAGGGAAAAGGCTGATGCAACGTTGTTTGTTTGCACTAAAGGTATTTCCACGGCCCTTATCCGTTACGTGAAAGTCTGTCCTTGGCTGGCAGGTGGGTTCTTACTCTGGCTCTTCAGGCCCTCTCTCCATCCGCCTGGGGCAGTTTCCCAGCCTCCATCCCAGCGCTGCCAGCCAGCAGCTTGGAGCTCTGTGAGGGCCTCTCTGTGCCGCAGGGGGAAGCAGCGCAGGGCACTCGGCTTTGCCGGGTGGCTCCATCCCTGCAGGCAGCGTGGTGTGAGGAGGGAGGCTAGGGTCAGCCTCAGCGTGTCCCTGCCCCTGAGCTCCTCGCTCTGCAAAATCATGTCTTCGTGGGGAGCTTGTGTGCACGAGGCCACGTTAGCAAAAGGGCTTTGTGCTGATTTCTCCCTGGGAGAGCAAACGTCCCACTTCCCACCTGGCAAATGGGCTGCGCTCCTGTGTCCCTCCCAGTCCGTGTACAAAATGTCGGCCTATCTACCAGCCCTGCCTCATGCATTTCCAGAGCTGCTTTTCTATCTCTAGGCACTTGTTTAAATATCTTGCTCCATGGCAAACACAAAATTGTGTCCATAATCCAAGAAGTGCTCGACATAAACCCCTTCTGCATGTGTCCCAATCCTGAGACCTCATGCAACCTTTGCTCATAAAAACTGCAACCTGTCAAACCTGCTCACTCCTGAGATCTTTATTGCAAGAGACAGGAAAAGAAAACAGCAATGTCCAGAGCAGCCTTTCCCCTGATAGCTCCCTGCTATTTCTGTAAGCTGTGGGTAAAGGACAGGCTGTAGTGAGACCCGTCACTGTGCTCCCTCTTCAGGGCCCTGGTTCTGCACCATAACCATTAGCCAACCTCTTTAATTAGCTAGGGATGGAGTGTGGTGCTTCGGCATTTTATTTATGCTTCATCCTTTATGTTTCCTTGAGCTTGGGATCCTGAGTTACAGTCTAAGGACATCTTGAAATTCAATTCACCCACTTTCAAGAAAAGCATTTCCCCAAAATAACAGTAATTTTGAAAGAGCATTTTGAAATTGAAAGGCGTAACAGGTCCTTTTCCCATAACCTTCTTTATTTTCCTTGTGGCATTCATTTCCTCTTGAAGGGAGTCACATTTATTTATTTATTTATCTATCTATGCCTCTCCATTACTTTTTTGGCTGGCCTTGCCACCCTAACCAGCCATGTGTATTTCCAATGAGCTTCCAGTCAATGTCTTTTTGATTTTCGTGCCGCCCTGCAGCTCCTGGCTGCTACGGCACGTGGGAGCTGCCCTTCCGTGGCAGCAGCCGGCCCTGGCACGGCGCAGATGGGAGCCGCAGTTAAGGCTGGGCCCCGCGTGCTGCTGGCCCACGAGCTCGGTGTGTCTTGCAGCATGGGGCAGCTGGTGACTTTGTAGCTTCTCCCCGTGTCTGCTTATTTTTCTTTTTCCTGGACACTTGTGCTCGACACTGTCTGCTACTCCAGGGACTGCTCTTTGAAGGGCTGCCAGCCACCCCGCGGGTACGGCCTTGTGCTCACTGAAAAACAAATATGAAACAATTAGCAGGAAGATCAAAATCTCTCAGTGCTTCTGGAATCTGAGCGAGGGATCTGCCTGCCATTCAGGTCCAGCCCCAAGGCTCATCCTTTTCTTTTTTCTTTCCTTCTTTCTCTTCCCATCCATTCTAATTTCTCTCTGTCTTAAAATAAATAAATAAATAAAAAGATTGCTCTTTTCCATAGAACAAGCTGTTATAAAACTTTACTCCTGCTGATCAACATTAAAGATATGCCAGGGTAAAGGTTCTCCTCCTTCACGCCTCCTGGTTACGGCTTTGCCGTCTCTGATGAGCGGCTCCGCCAAGGCCCGCGACCGGCCGGGATGCGCGGGTGCTGCACGTCCCTGCGCTCCCGGCCTGCAGCACCAGGACTATGGTAATGAAATCATGTCTCCCATCGCTGCCTCAGTTTCCTAATCAGTAAAAAACTACTTATCTTCTCTGGACCTAGTGATAAGGAGCACACTAAGAGCGAGATATTAGTAATTATGTCAAGTGGTGCCATACCAGTTGTTGTACAGACGATGAAGATCGTTTTACATAATGATTATTGAGGCTAACGGCTATTGGTTTTTTCATCCCCTAACTATAATTAGGACACTGTGTGTTCTTAGGACAGATAGAAATTATTTCTACTTTCCAGCAGAAAATTGCATTCCAATTCCTCACCTTTTTTCAAACCTCCATGAGGAGAGAATAGAAATTTTCTAAGCACTTACACTGTTTTGCTTTGAGAATTTTCAGAAAATGCAAGCTTAGATCATTTGAAGCAGAACGATTCCTCACGTCTTGGAGCTCCATCCTACCCGAGTGTTGCAGTGCCGGAGTTCATCCTAGGAAAATGCCTGGTCTTGGGTTAACATCTTCAGCTGCTGGAGAGCCGCCACGTCTCTCGCCGAGAGCTCTCAGTGTGGTGCGGTCGAGGGCTGGGTTTCCTTCAGCGGGATCCAGCCTGTGGCTTCCCGGCCCTCACTGCTTAGCGCGGTGTTTTGCGGGAAGCAGCGCTGTCCTCACGGTGACTCTTGTCCCAGCGTGCTGTGCCCTGGAGCTTTTGTGGGGGGCCTGGGGACACCCTGGGACCAGCCACCTTGGTGGGACCTGTGCCGGGCGCTTGGCTCTGTCCCAGTCTGGCAGCCCCGACCTGAAAGGGCTCACAGACTCACAGAGCACAGAGGCCCCTGCTACGCATGTTTTACATGGAGGAGCGTTTCTTAGAGCACTTTTCTCTCCCAACCTTGCCTGAGTTCATCTCCTTCAGAGAGGAGTCTTAGCGAGGCCGTGCAGGGGAGTTTTCCTTTGCTGAGGGAGAAGATAGGTGGATATGGAAGCATTTGGTGGCACTGTGGTACACCTGATGTGACTGGGGCTTCTCACACATGGCAGTTAGGATGTGTGGGAAGCTACCAGGCTTGAGAATGTTGTCCTCAGCACCTTGGGACTCCTCTGCTAACAGGAAAGCACGAAGTGGCGTCGCAGGCGCGAGCTGAGCGTGTCCATGGTCAGTGCGGGGCGGTTTCGGCTGCCGCGGGGCTTCCTGGAACATCCCGGCAGGGTAAACACGGGAAAGCGGAGGCCCAGCCTTTCCGGTGCAGCCGTGCAGCGCCTGCGCTTTCTCACTTCTTGGTGCATTCTTACCCTTGACCCCGGTGCGGGATCCAGTTCCCTCCGTGCTGGGTTCTCCCCAAAGTTGTGATTTCCTCTCCTGACAGGCGGCAGGAAGATGAGAAAGCTGTTGGGCAACCTTTGCTCTGGGAGTGCTGGAGGGCTATTAACAAAGCCTGCCTGACAGGAGGCTCGAGGAAATACCGATAACATCAGGAAGAGGGAGGAAAGTAAACACGGTGGTAGCTTAGGGCATGTTTGTCATTTCAAAATTAGCCCAGGCCAGCAGCTTTATAGCCTGTTCTTTCCCTTGTAGTGTCACCGTCGCAGGCTGGGTGCCAGCCTTTGGAATGAGCCGCTCCGAAGGCGGGAGAAGCTGCACCTTCATTTTGGCACCGCTGAGACCACTTGGGCAGCCCGGCTCCTCCTGTCTGCAGGTGGGTGGCTGTGCCAGAGAGAAACGTCGTCCTGCCCACTGTCTCACTGACAGGGAGACCCGGCACGAGGGGGAGCGACCTCCTTTATCAGGGAATTAAGGCCAAGAATAGAATTCGTGTTGCTGGCTTCCCCTACCCCAACTTTGTAAGTGCTCGCTAGGACCTCCAGCGGGGAAGCTGAAATCCCATCCGCTGGGCAGTGTGATGCAGGCATTTTCTAATTATCACTGACAGGCAGATCTAGGGTAAGATCATGCATTTGGGTTCTTGTTTTTCCTCTTCCCTCCCCTTCTTCATATCAAGTGTCGGCTCTAGTTTCCAAATACATTTCCATGTCAAAACACTGAACTTCATCCATCATAAGCACATTTGCACAAGTCCTGATAACACAGCCCTGCTGCCATGTCTCTCTGGGAAAGTGGAGGCTCTTCTCATAATGTAACATGACAATGGAGGCACCATGAGGCTAGATATTAAAATTATATCTTTTCCATTTACGCAGTAACTGTTGTTTAGTATGGCTTGTCAGTCTGTCAGATAAAGGCACACAGCCCTCTATGAGGAATTATTAATGAAGATTCAGCTGGTTTTTCTGCTACAGATGAATCAGTTCACTCTTCATCTCACTGACTTTTTACATTAGAAAACCTAAATATAACCCTGCGTTGGTAAGGACAGACCTTCGCAGTGGTGCCATCCCGGCGCAGCGCCGTGCCCTCACAGCGCGTAGCTCTGCAATGGGTAGGTGTCAGAGGCATCCGGGTAGGTGTGCAGCACGATGCCACCTGCATGGACGGGCAGGGCCTGGCCCTGCTCGTGCCCACATGTGTACCCGCGTGCCCAGGGACCACACTGGAAACGGATGATTCCCGTTTTTCCCCTTTAGCCCTGGGAGGATGCGACGGAGCTCCCAGGCGGGCCCCTGCCCTGCGCCCTGCGCGGCGCAGCAGAGCCAGGCAAGGGAAGGCAGCTCGGCCACGCTGCTCCGCCGAGGAAGCCCGATGTGGTTCCACGTAATTTAACGTAACCAACTGATTTGCCAAGTTTGTACTCCACGCTTAGTGCTTTCCAAAACCAAATCAAGGCAACAAAGTGCTCTGCAGTACGAAGCAAAACAAAAACATGCAAAAGTTCATGCGCTGTCACCAGACAAAAATTTGCTAAGAACTAGCAGAAATGAGGAGTTAATGGGTCCCATATGTGGCAGCTAACCTGGGTTTTATAAGATTTTCCACGAGATTTCTGAAAAGGTTTCTGTAAATCTTTTTGTAAATCAGTAAATGAGATCAAAAATCCATTTTCTTGTTAAACTGGACAGCTGACATTCAGGCCACATTTTCTTCCATGGCTGAGTCTATAAATACAGACTCACAGGCTTGGATAAGATTCCTATGAGGTGAAAAAAAACAGATGACATCCTCTGGTATTCCAGAGCAGTGCAACCCTTGGAGCTTTAATCAGCTTCTCAGCAAGATGAGACCAGGAATAGTTCCAAAAATATTTACCTTTAAATGCATCGCGGGGAAACGTGATTTACAGAGTCCTTGCAGATGTTTTCCTATGCTGCAGGATTGCTGTGGTGCAGTTAGACCACGTGCCTTGCTCCATAAAGGCAGGGCGCACACGGGCACGAAGGACGTGGTGATGCCTCCAGCAGATGCTGCAGCGACTCCACGGCACTGGTCTGCATCCCTTTCTGGCAGGGATATGCACCATATTGAACCCTACACAGGCTGGGGAGGCCAGCTTCGGTTCGCTTTTTTCCTTGTTCTTTTTAAGTGTGTTCTGAACAGCAGGGAGAAGAAATATTATTGTTTTCATGTGCTGACATCGGTTCTGCGAGAAAGGTCAAACCACTGGAATTCCATTTACCGTTGCATGGGGGAGAGATCAGGAGGCTTGGTCTGAAACCTAAAAGCAGCAGTGTTTTTTCCCAAGGACTGCCTGGGGTGCGGATGTGCTGGAGGATTTGGCTTTTAAAGACTTAGTTATGAGGGAATTTTGAGCTAGAACTGACAAACATTGTCTCTTGAGGCAAGCTGATAACAAAAAAACGCTGTGGGCTGAACCAGCGTCTCTGCCTTTGAAAGGTATCCATGGAGTTTCCATGCTGACACACAGAACGGCCTCTTCCTTGGTCCTTCCACGTTTTCAACGCAAATACATTTGGGAAGGGTCTTCCGACCTGCCCGGAGCCTGCAGCAGTGCAGAGGGGGTGCCTCTGCGGGCAGGGCAGGGGATAGTGTCCCTTGGACACAACCGGCAGAGCGAAACAGGCCACCTTCAGCTGTAGCGCAGGAGCTTTATAAGCACCAACAGGTGACTTGCGGCACGGTCATGCCCGACCCTGTGAGACACCGGGCAGGTTCATTCCTTCCCTTCTGTAAACCTCTGGGTGAGCTCCAGGTGGGGATGCTCAGCAAAGTGTTGCTGCAGAAGGAAAAAGAGAGTGAGGGGTGAATAATGCAGCTAAGTGTGGGAGCAAACTGGGGCGCTTGTGTTTTCTTGAGTCACTCTATTATGTATTACAAGGCTAGCATGAGCTAGTCTTGGAAACTTGTCTGTTCCTGTGTGGCTTTTTCCAGAAGTAAGGAATAAGGAGTTTGGTGACAAAGAGCTTTGTCAATGGAGATAAACTGCAGGGTGGATGGGGATAAGAGACACCAGTTCTCTCTCCAAGGCTGCTTGCAGGTGAACAGGGAGTCACCAGGGCGAAATAGTCCCTGTTGTTGGCTGCCTGTCCCTGTCCCTTGGCACACAGCTCCGGCCTGGAAATAGAGAAACCAGAAAAAACAGGCATTGGAAGAGGGATTTGCGGTCTGCCCCGGACACAGGAAAGAAACGTTTCCTGGCCGGCCGCAGCCGGCAGACTGGGATATCTATGCACCCTTCAGGGTAGACGATGACACTCAATCATCAGCATTTCTCCGTTCAGTCTCCACCACATTTGTGCTCATGCCAGACCCTGTTTCCTCTTCATTTACAGTGATCCTGAAAGCTGTCCTTTCCTTGCATATCGGCTTGCCAAGGCTGCGGAAGCAGGCCAGGGACTGGGCGCAGGGGCTCTCAACATTTCTATTGCATATTGATCCCATTTTTCCTCCGAGCTTTCTTCTGCTGCCGAGCCCGATCACGCCCCTTGCCTTCTCGGGAGCCTTTACCAGCTCCCTCCATCACCGATTCCAGCGTTCTCCTCCTCCCCACCGGCCTCCCCGAGGCCAGCTGGGCCAGCTAACGTGGTGCCGAGCGTGGCACGACACAAGACAGGCGCCCTGGCTCGCTCCGAGGGCACGGAGCACTGCGCAGGGAGGCAGGCGGGCTGTGCCGGCCCCTGCCAGGCAGCGGCAGCGGGCGGGGCGCCCGGGGGGCGGGGGGGGCGGGGGG
>NW_010585449.1:473571-524936 GCF_000705375.1 Tinamus guttatus | reverse complement strand
AGGTTCCCCAGGGGGAGCAGCAGGAGGGCCCCGGCCCCCGCGCCCTGCGCAGGCCCCTCGCGCTCCGCAGTGCCAGGAGCGCCTGACGCTTGGGCTGTGGGCAATAAAACCGCAGGCCCCGCAACCCCCAAATGGCGCAAGGACATTTCCATTCCAATCCCAGCTCTAAATTGAACTGTAATGAAAAACCAGCAGTGGCAGCTGGGCCCGGCGGCGATTGTCTTGGGGAACAAAATGGGGGAAGGAAGTGGAGGAGCGAGGCCAGGGCTGCGGCGAGGAGGTGGCGGGGCGGCCGCCAGGGCAGGCGAGGGGAGCCCGCGGCCAGGGCCCCGCGTGGCGCTGCTGACACCTGCAGGGTGCTGCGGGCAGAGCCGCGCGCGCCCCACGCACGGCCTGCGGCCCACGCGCGGCCTGCGCAGGGCAACGCGTAGGGCCCTTCGGCCAAGGCTGGCCTTACAGCTTCCTGGCGTACTCTAAGGGCTGCAACAGTAAAGCACTGCCTCTAAGCCTCTTGGACAAAACTGCAACACCCACAAGCTAAAAATGTGTCAAAATCCTTTCCTTCTCCTCGGTTGCTGTGATTTTTTAGTATTCCACCGCCCTTGCAGGAGGTTGGGGGATAAAACCTAGGCGTCTTGCCTCGGAGAGCTGCAGCGAGCGCAGGCGGGGCAGGGAGAGGCCCTGCGGTGCAGCCGCCGCGGAGGTCACGTAGCGCACGGGTAGCGCTTCTGGTGACACCTCCAGTGACACTTCTGAGAAAGCAGCCGCGTTCTGTGAAGTCATGGCTCTCCACAGAGCCCTCCGGGCCCCACGCTCCCCCTGCCAGCGGGGCACAGCCTCGACGCAGCCCGAGTTCATGGCACCTGCTTCCCTTGTGCGCCCCGGGCAGAAGTTCTGATGCAAGTTCACTGGTCTTCAGTTTTCAACAGCGTCAGGAAGGGAAGTGAGCTAACAGCACAGTGGGCTCCTTAGATTGTCTATAAAACACATGGCTGAACTGGTGGCTACAGTTAAGCTCACAGTCCAGGGTCCTGAGAGAGTTAGGTGCTTGGCTCCTTTTGGAGAGTATGTAGGGCCAAAATATTTAGACCAAACACAAAGTAAGTTGTTGCTCTAGATCTCAGGATTGCTGAGCACAAGATTTTACCGAAGTGTTAGGGAAATCTTTATGCGTTTTAAAATTAGGCCAGTTACATGTGCGTTTAAATGAGGGCTTAGAGCCTGTGTTTAATTCAGGGCAACTGTGCACTGACTTAGAAAAGCCCCAGCTTATCTCTGGGCCTCGGTTACCCCAGAAGCAGGTCAGTGCTGAGCTCGTCTTTCTGCAGAACGTGCTTAAGGCACGTGGCAATAGCAGGGGCTGCTCCATGTCGCTGCCGCGGCTGCCCTGGCAGGCACGCAGGGTTTAGGTGCTGGTGAACTCCCACGCTGGGCTCTTTGCATGATAAAGCTCTTTAAGGTGCTCTTGGCTGGGTCTGCGCCTTTTGTGTTTGCACAGCGGTTGGAGCCTCTCACCGTTGTATCTATCTGGGCAGCGCCGGAGCTGTGGGAGCTGCCTGCGGCTACTGGCATCCAGGGCCAGGACGTAAAGCTCAATCCTCAGCTTGCTGATCCCATACAATTCCCTGGGCAAAGCGGGCTGCGAAATCAAAATAATCTCCTGTGAACACGCGAGACAGATACAATCTGCACTGCTGCTACTTCAGTGAACTTTCCCTTGTCGAACGCGGCAACTTGGTTATTGAGACCAACTCAGAGAGACCACAACTATTTCCCTGTAATTATTTTCTGTTGTGTAGAAAAAGAAATAGCTTGAGATTTCTCTGTGAAAGGTTTCAGAGGGCTTACAGAGCCTGCACCATATCAAAGGGGGATCTGGCGTAGACTCCTGAGCAATTTAAATTTGAGGAGGTCATGTTTGCGTTGGTGTTACTTGAAAGATGCAGTGGGCCAAGTTTTGTATGCTGTGGAAGCAACGCAGCGCTCTATCTTTGATCCGTGCATGGGGCTCAGCAAGCAGTTCAGCCACGACCCAGGAGGACATGGGAGAGCAGAAACTTGGGTCTGTTTTCACTCTGTCCAAGCCAGCAGCCAACATACCATCGGTTTTCCAGGATGAGGAGCCCTCGGGAGCCACCCCCGAGAAGCCGGCTGCTTGCCACGCTGCTCCTGCAAAGCGGGGTCCCCTTCGCCTCGTGCCCCACGGAGCCTGGGGACTGTGTTTTGATGAAGGCTGCCAAAAGGGCTCACACGAAATTTCTGCTGGAGACAGTTGTCTCTTGATCAAGGGAAGAAATCAGATGGTATTTTAGGAGCTCAGAAATTAGCTCATGTTCTCGAAATCCAGCAGATAACAACTTGCTCAGTGCCATTCACACAGCTGCGGGGAAGAATATTAAAAAACTTTCACATTCTATTTATTAAACTTGCCAGAAAACTTGTCAGAGGGAGAAAAAAATACCCTGTGCAGCAATTGCGGCACCCCTCGCACGGCTCGCGCGAGACGGCGCGGAGCGACAAGGCGCCGGGCGCTGCTGGGGCTCCCAGCAGCTCCCGCCTGCTCCGTGACGCTGCCGGCTGACTCCTCTGGGTAATGACGGGGGCTGAAAGCCTAATTTAAGCTTAGTTTTCCTGCCAGAGGAGCATGATAGCAACACCTGACTGTCGCGCGTGTGACACGTGATTCTGGGAAGCGGTTAAACTGCTGGGAGATCCTCTGAGCCCAGTGACTTTGCAATTACAAAGGGTTCATGTTTTAGCTGGCCTGAACTAGCAGGTCCTCTGTTAAGTGCAATTTTAATTGCTTTTTAAAGAAGACATCTTCCTTCCACCTTGAAAATCAGAAAAGGTTAAGTATCTCTATCACATCCTTCCTTACTACTTCAGGAAACTTCCGCTCCATTTGTGAAGCTTCTTTAAGTGACCCTTTCTGTGCCAGGGCTGCAGAGCAGCGGGCGGCCGCAGCCTGGGGGCCCTTGCTGAGCACATCCAGGACCTCCCTCCCTTTCCCTGCAGCTGCTAAACAGAAAGCAGGTTTCATCTGTAATAGACAATTCCTAAAAGCCAAAACAACGAGCGTGTTTGTTGCACCTGTTTTTAGCTTTCCCCGTGCTCGAATCTTGGTGCCCGGCAGTGCTTCGATGCGAGGTGGAGGCAGTGCCCGGCTGTGAGGGGCAGTGCTGGCAGCCCCACTGGGCAACAGGCCACAAAAAGATCCCGGGCAGGTAACAGATCCCTGCTGCCGAGGAAAGAGAGGAAGAAAGAAGGAAAGACAGAAGACAGCAGTAAATGAACACGACCCTTCACATTGCTGGACGTAGTCCCTGATGGTAATGGGTGCCGAGTCCTGCAGTGGCTCAGGCCAAGGAACAGCTTGTCTTTCTTCGGCAGGAGAGCACGGAGCTGGAGATGGTTCTTCGTGGCTCTCCTCCCGCTCGCCTGCATGTGCTGGATCCCACCTGGAGGGAAAGGGGGTACTCGTGTCTTCTGTGCAGCCGGGCCATGTCCCCGCTGCCCCTTCTCTTGGCTGCTGTGAGCACACGGCATCTTCCTTCAGCGCAGAGGGAAGGGCTCCCAGGGGAGGGCTCTCGGCTTCCCTTTGCTTGTCTCCAGCTCAGGGGCTCCTCTACGTGACAGGCCCATCTCCTCTGGGCTTGTGGTGTAATTCTGCCTTCTCTGGCCTCCTCTCTGCAGCGCGCTGCCGTTTTAGGGCCTGTGTTGTACTCCACGCTGCATCTCAGTGGCTATGGAATTGTCACCTCCACTTCCAGGTGCCTGGAGTTAATGACTACATGAGCCCCGTCCTTGGTTTACATCTATTCAAGTAAAAGGTGTTTCTACAAATCCAGCTCTAACTAATATATTCTCAGTCTTAGACATGCTGTGTTTCCTAGTGCTGATGGCTCTCTATTTTCATGTGTAGAAATACCTGGAAGCCACTAAGGAGCAAAGAGCTTCAGGTTTTATGGATGATTTGGAGTCTGCTGAGTTTTTTAACATCCCTGAAAAAAGGTGGTTTGGAGGCAAAGCTTTTGCAGTGGGTAAAGGACATGCTTGTCCTTTCATCTCTCTTCTCTGAGCAGCGCTGATGGGATGTGAACGGCTGAATAGGATCCATAAAAAGATGGTTTATTTTCCTGGTGCAGAGGACACAGGGCAGTGACATGTGCTCCATTCCTCACACTTCTTAGATACCTGTGAGAACAGGTCACACAACAGCTGGGTTTTATTTTTATTTTCATTTTCCCGAAACTTCTTTTGAGAGAAATGTCCTGAGCCCAGAATCACGCTGCCAGCTGCTGCAATCAAGAGGCTGAACACCGCTGGCCCCCCTAGCACCACGCATGCAGATACCCTTTTGTGCTCGCAATCACTGCTCTTGTTTCCAAGCACCGTTTGGAAACCCAGACCAAACAAAACCTCCCTCACTGGCAGCCTGGTCAGCTGCTCCAGGCCTTTTTTAGCAGAAGGGAAAAAAAGAAACATGAAATACCCCATCGCTCCTCATAGCAAGGCCGTGGGGCTCAATTTCTTGATCTTTGGTGATTATCTTTTGGTGGCAAAAAGAAAAAAACATTTTGACACATACAGTGTTATGGCTTGCGCTGGCTAAAAGTAGCATTTGCCAAGAATAGGCTGCACTGGAAACGCCTGTTGCTGCTGTAATGTCATCAGCCAGGGGAGCTGCGAAGGGCTTGTTTTGATGCCTCTGCCTTTAATTTCATCATGATTTGAAAAAAATTCCAGAGATTGTTGCAGCTGCTCCAGCATTAACAGCCTTGAAATAGAAATGTGTTACCGAGCAAGATACAGCTGCAGAGGAGAAAAAAAATCCCCAAACAACAACCCCCAACATTCACATTGAATAATCTACCAAGATGGTTATTCGTATTTTAAATTCGTGTTGTTTAAACTCAAATCTGTTTTCCTCCCAGCCATTTTATTATGTTTTTTTTTTTCCTAGAGTGGCAGCAATTTCCATGATCTGCATGGAGAACCCAGCAGCTCCTGCTGCTTGGTGGCTCCTGGTGCTCCCCCGTTGGGCTGTTCCGAGCTGCCTTGGGAACGGTTTCTCTCCGACTTGTCCTGTGAGAACTTGCACCTTGTGGTGCCTGCATTCGCAGGGAGATGGGAGGAAAAACCTGCTCCGAAACACCTGCACTGCCACTGCTGTGTGCCCAGGAGCCTGGCCCGAGAGCAGGCCGGCCCCAAAGCAGTGTCTCAGGCCTCCTGGCGTGCCCTCATATCCAGAGGATTTCCTCCTGCGTGCTCTAATATGCGTGGATTTGGGAGAGCTGTTATCCCTTTTAGTCCTTCGGGGCCATCTAATTTATAGGAGACTCGGAAAACAGGAAATTTGTGGCATTCCCCAGCCCTCTCGCAGACTTTCTGTGCCGATGGTACAATCCCATTCTCACGATGTGGAGAGAGATCCATCTTTTGGCAACCTGGTGATGGTGCAGCATGTGACGGTGCCTGCACCGCCGAGCACGCTTTACCTCCTGGGTACCCCGTCCAGAAACCCAGCTGCATTAATACTGCAGTCCTCATTTTGAAAGAGCTGCCCAAGGTTATCTTGGACAGTCACACAGTACTTTTTCCCTTCTCTAAATAATTCCCTTGGCCTCACATTGTTTCAACTTTTTATTTAGCAGCTCTCAATTTCTCTCCCAGCTAATTTGTTCCTTGAAATGCCTCCTCAATCCTTTTAGTTTGCCTGTTCCTTTGCTGATGACTTTCATGCACCCTAGCTAGACTACAGAAGCTTTTTCTTCCTCTCTCTGAAGTTGTCTGCAGCACTTTAATAAGGCCTATAATCTCCTCTTTTGTAAAGAATGCAGATTCAGTTTACCTAACCTTTCTAAAAATTGCTCTGTGTCTGAATCATATTTGTTGCCCTCTGGTACTTTTCCATAATGCCCCTTTTTTTTTTCATAAGGTGACCAGAACAGCATGTAGCATCTCAGATGTGGGCTCCCATGTACTTAAGCGATGCTATAACAATTTCCGGTGCCTCGCAGTTGATGCCGCAGTATTACTGTTTCCCAGGATTCTGCAGAGCGGAGAGGCTGCATTCCTCTTTCCTGGAGGGTTCCCCCACACATACGTTCTTTAGTTAACTGTGTACTTGCACTGTCTCCTATGCGAGCCAGGACATGGAATTTGGAATCCCATTTCTGCCCGGCCTTTCTTGTCTTGTCTCCCTCGCAGACAAGGCCTGGAGGAGCTGCCACCTTTTCTATATCCATCTCCACATTAAAGGGTTGATGCTATGAGACTCTTTAGCTACGTTCCTCACGTGTTCCCAGACTCTAGAGGTGCCTGTGCTGGCACAAAGGCAGGCAGTTATTTGCTGTTAGTGCTGCTGTCCCTGAGCAGGAGACGATAGGGACTCTTTCTTTGGAACAGGGACTGGATCTGCCTGCGGGGAGAATTCCCAGCGCATTCTGACCTTGAGGAAAGGAGTGAGTCTGGGGAAAGAAAGAAAGAAATGGTTGAGTTTCAGGAGTTTTAGAAGTTCAATGCAGGGTAATCCTAAGTGTGATGTTTTCTAAAATGTGAAAGGGATTCCTGACCATTCACCTCCCAGCAAACCACATACTTCAAAGGATAAAATCTGGCTTTTCGTGCTAGAAAATAGAGCAATTTTTTTCAAAGTGCCTCTCGGCTTTTTCAAGGTCTCAGAGAACGGTTCTATAAAGATACAGCAGAAGAATCTCTGTCTTATTACCACTCCCTCCCCCAGGTATTAAACCAGGTGCCTTTGGCCTCAGCATTCCTGAAGGCAAATTTCAAACGCGGATAAAGGGAATCCCTTTCTGTTTTACCAAGTAATTGCACACATATATCTAGAGACTCAAGCCAGTAGCCTCCAAGTGCCATTAACCCGAAGGCAGCCACTTGTGTGTGTACATAATGCGTTTTTCTGGCTCTCCCACTTGAACAGTAAGTGCACAGCTCGGCGCCCAGGCGCGTGGCCTTGCTGTATACATAAAATTGTGTCCCTGGAGCAGGTAGTGCTGCTCGCTTCAGAAAGAGCAGCTGGCCTGGCTGCATGAAGAGGTGCTGCCCGAGGGTTTGTTCCTGTGCTCCAGGCATGACAGCCCTGCAGGCAGGTCACAGGTCTGCAGCACCTACCTAGGTGAAAATGTGCTTTGGGCAGAGTGTGATTGCGGCTCCCACTCCGTGATCATTTCATCCAGAAGTGTACTTGTTATATAATTATCAGGAGGACAGAAAAGGCCACTGAAAGAAGTAGAAAAATGACCTGGAATCTACTCAGACAAAGGCCGTTTGCTACTTAATTTCAATGCAATTAATTTCACTTGATTTCACTGTGTTTCTGTTAGATGACTAATCCAACCCACACAAACCTATTGGCATCTAAGCAGGATTTCAACAAGAATGGCTGTGGCTGGAAGAGGCTCTGGAGATGGTCCTGTCCAAACTCCCTGCTCCAAGCTGGATCAACTGGAGCAGGTTGCTCAAGGCCGTGTCCAGTTGCACTATGAGAATCTCCAGGGAAGGAGATGCCGCCAGCTGCTGGGCAGCCTGTTCCAGTGCTCAACCACCCTCGCAGTTAGAAAGCTGTCCTTAATGGTGTTAAATAAACAGCATTGGCCCCAGTATTGACTCCTGGCGAACACCATTAGGTACTGGCCACCATTAGGGATTTTGTGCCACCAGTCACATCCTTCTGAGCATGGCAATTGAGGCAGTTTTCTGTCCCCTTTCCTGTCCGCTTATCTAGCCCATACTTCATCATTTTGCCTATGAAGATTTTATGGGAGACACTTCGAAAGTCATGCAAAAGTCAAGATAAACAACGTCTGCTGCTCTCCTCTCAGCCAGTAAGCTCGTCATTTCGTTGTAGGAGGCTATCAGGTTTGTCAAGCATGATTTCCCCTTCATAAATCCATGCTGACTGCTCCCAGTCATCTTCTTGTGCTTAATATATTTTGAAGCGGCTTCCAGGATTATTTGTTGCATCACTTTCTCAGCAATCAAGGTGATTCTCATATCAGAACAGCTCAGTATTGCACCATCATTAGTTGATTTGAGCCTCCCAAATCTCCGGCAAAGGAGAGATTTTACTTCTGTCTTTTTTAGCACCTCTAGACTGAGAGAACAGATGGGTCAGGGTCATCCCCGGACACTTTCTCCTCTCTGTGGTGCCACCTGGGCTGTTCCCTTTTCTGAGCGAAGATTCCCAGCTGGAGCCCCGTGAGGGATGCGGCTCCTGAAAGCCCTGCTCCTTGCAGTGCATGGCTCCCGGGACACGACTGGCTGGATGAAGAATGTGCCATAAGGGGTGAAGGCCACGTTTCTCCTGGAAAGGGAGTTCTAGTAGCCAGCATCTGCGCTGGGGCCTCCTGTGAGCACCTGCGCATGCAAACCCCGTGCTTGCAAACACGGTCTCCTCAGGCCCCCTCAGCAGGCAAGAGCAAACCGCAGGGGCTGCGTGTCTGTGAATTCCTGAGCTGGGCTGGGGATCTGCTTAACCAGTTGAGCTCCCGAACCCTTGGTGACCGTCAGCTGCGCTTCATTTAAGGATGCCTCAAGATAAAACAGGCACATTGCTCTAGCGGTTCTGCAGGGCGTTGGAGATGCCTCCTCACAGCCTCGGCGGCTGCAGGTGAATGCAGCTCTGTCCTTGGCTGCCCGGCACAGGCCCGTTCCCTGGCAGCAGGCGTGCTCCCGCGTCCGGACTGCTCCGTATCCTCCGGAACCTGCTCACATTCACCGCGCACTCCTCCTTTACACGCTCAGCAGAGGTTGCTCCCTGTGTCTATGCAGCACATCGTTCCCCCTTCCCTCCATCCTTTCATCAGATTTATGCCGGATCTTTCGCTGGGGTAAGTGCTCATTGCTCCACTGAGCCCAGTTTCACTTTACTTATCAGCGCTGCACAGCTCGTTTAGGGGAGCAATGCCAGTTCACAGCAATTAATGATTTAGCCCCGTCTTCTCACTCCTTGTTGCAGCAACTCCCTTTTTAACACTCTTGGGTATTCGAGTCCTACAGCACTTGCTGCAAGGCAAGTGCTCATCTTTCTCCCAGCAATTTCTTGGCGATTAATGGCAAGCAAATACCCACTGGTAAAGCACAAATCTTACTGAAGTTGTCTGGCTCGTCCCTATATTGTAACCAGGCAGACTGCTTCAGGGTTAGTTTCCTACTCCTCCTCAGAGGGCCCATGAGACATTGTGTTTTTTGCAATTTTTTGATTCTCTGTGTAACTACCTGTCTCTGACTCTTAAAATTAGATTTCTTCTCATTAATTAAGTTCTGTGGCCTTTAGGAGCAAATTAAAGGAATATTATCTTTTTAAATCAAATTGGTATTTTAAAGGTCTAATAAGTGAACGTATGGTTTCAAAATTAAACATGATATTTCATCTGTCTGCTGTGCTCATTAAATATTTAATTAAATTCCAGACTGGGATTGATTGGTGGCAGGGAAGAGGGGGACGTGAGCAGCCCCCCACCCACAAGAGTCTGTTTTATTTGGAGCTCTACAGGTTTGGTCAGGAGGGAGAGGCTTCAAAGCCCAGCTCTGTGACCCCTGGAGCAGCAGCCTGTGGGCTCTCCTAATGCACAAAGCCACCCCATTTCCAGCTTAACCTTGAGTGCCTCCTGCTCCCCTGGGACGGGGCTAGGAGCCGACTGCAGCACTTCCATCTGGGCAAGGAGGTTCCCTCTGATCTCTGGGGACCTCCGGGCTTGGTTGATCTGAATGAATTCAGATGATTCTCAGTCTTTTTTTTCACTCATTCAGGGGACCTGTTGGCAGTATGGGCAGCTGGAGAGTTGGTCTGGTTTATCCTCTGCCTCCTGCAAAGCCAGGCAAGAAGAGCCTCTCCACAGAGCTGCTTGCGCTGGCCAAGGCTCCTCCGTACCAGAGGCCTCAAACCTGAGCCTGGCAGCAGGCCCTGCGTGTTGGGAAGGGAAAGGCTGCAGCCCCGTGATTCCAGGCTGGGATGAAGCTGGTCTTTGCCCAGCAGTTCCGTGGTCGGTCTGTCCTCTCCTGCGCGTCTATCAGTTGCGTCACGTCTAGCATCAAAGTGTGTGAATACGGAACAAGCTCCCTCGCTAACCTTATCAAATGCAGACTCAAAGTCGGATCAAACCCCACTTGAAAGCTGCATAAGGAGTCCTCAGGAAGGCTGTTTTTCAAGCAAAATGGGTGATTTAGACATCCTGGTTGATTTAGACATCTTTGTTCTCAAGCAAATACTCTTTGACACAAGCAGTTCTTCTCCTGCAGGGATAAGCTTCCCATGTCTTGCTATGAAGGGGTCTGATCCACGCTTTTTTCCAGGCCCCTTCCAGTCGGAACCTCCCCCTTAAATAGGTTTGGTGAGCACTGGTTTCAGGGCTCCAGCTAAGGTCTCCAGTCTTGCCAGTAATCTCAGTGCTTCCTTATTTCTCTTGGAAACACTCCTCACAGCATTTTCCAGGATTTTACTTGCCTTTTTTATGGTCATATTACATTGCTGGCTCATAACTATCCAGTGATCAAATTATATACTTTGGTTTTCTCCTGCTTAGTCATTTCCGACTAAAGAACCAGAGCCTGTGGTAGGAATTCTGTTAGTCCTTTCTCTCGTGCAGGACTTCACCCCTCCTAACATCATTCCGCTTCTAGTTTTCTAGTTCTTCCCTCTTGATATTCTGATTTTTTTTACCTGGCCCCTCTTCTCAGCACTGTACCTCTGCAGATCCCTTCCGTGTGCACCAGCACCTTATGCCAAGCGCAGCAATGACAGCACAAAGTTAGAAGCAGCTGTCGAGGGTTGACGCTGAGTAACCTCGCACCAGGACTCCCTTCCTCATGGAAGGACAGTTGCTCCATCCCTTTAACAAGTTCTGTCTGGTGTCACCGGGCACGTTTAGGGCTCTCTGGTGTCCCCAGTCAAACCCCTCTTTCTGTGATGTATCGTATTAAGTGCACTATGGAAGCCCAGTTAGTTAAAAGCAGATCATTTCCCTGATTAACATCACGCGGTTAATGAGACATAGCCCACCTTTGGTGCAACTCTATCTTGCATTTTCATTTACCTTCATGTATTTAATTAGTTTTTTGCTAAAATGCGCTCTGTGACCTCTCGCAGCATAGAGGAGCAGCTAGGGCCTTCCCGGGCTTGGAAAGGAGCGGGTTCCTGGCGCCCTGGAGCTGGCTCGCAGGGCATCCGTGTTCTGTGTGGTTGTGATCTGGACACAACTTCAGTCCTTGGCAAGCATGAAGGAGTGCGGTGTGTGGGAATGGTGCTGCCTGCAGGGACTCCGACTGTCACCTGGAGAAACAGGCAGCACGAGTTAAGGGCTAGGTCCTGAGGCAGCACGCGAGCTCCCCTTTCACCTCCGGGAAGGGGAGGAGGAGGCGAAATAGGAGGAGGGAGCCGAGGGCGAGCTGTGGTGGCAGGAGCTTGGCAAGGGGCGACCCGAGCAGGGAGCCCCCAGCCCCACTGCAGCCGGGCTGGTCGCTGCGAGCTCTCCAGGCTCTCCTTATGGCCCTGCGTCATTCCCCGCTCCCATTCCCTGGGCGCGCGGAGCCGCTCGCCCTCTCGCCCCGCTTGTTCCTCCTATCCATCACTCTGCAACCACCTTTACTGCTATTAACCTTCTTCCTGTCTTCCAAATCAAAACCCATTTCTCACTTCCATATGTCAACACCAGCAACAAGCATCGATTAAATGTCTCTCATTTTTAAAGCACACAGCCCTGCTACCCTTGCTTATATCTTAAGCTTCCCATATGCTTCTCATCAGAGTTTAAATTCCTCTGTTCGCTTCCTCTGAGAAGTCATTCTTCATTATAATAAGTTGCCCCAAGTAAATTTATTCATCATCTTTTTCTATGACAGCCACGTTCTTTCACTACGGGAAATTAAACACTGTACCATATGGCCAGAGCAGCAAACTTTGGTGCTCACTTGCTCAATTGTTTTAACACTTTGCCGCCTTCGTACAACAGTCTGTTTGCCACTAGCGTGTCAGGCTTCCGCCTGACATATGCATTAGGCACGTTAATGGGAAGGAGGAAATTAAGTGAAGTTGACAACGTGAGGAAAGAACAGTATGATCCCATTAAGTTCCCCAAATTCACCATTTCTACTATTTTTCACTGGGTGGGGGGAGAAAAAATAAAAGCCCCTTAGACTAATTCCTCTGAACGCGCTACATCATTAGCCTGCTGTGCCGCCATATGACACCTTTCAAAATCGGAACAATGTGAGAATTCAGATGTCTGGGGACAGCGTATACGTGTCGGCGCTCTGCATCCCTTTTGTGCGCCTGGCACTGTCATTAGCTGTGCCTTTCATGTTGCAGTTGTTCCGCACTCCACACTCCCTGTCTAATTAATGACACACCATCCGCTACTGCTGGAAACCTGATTTTCTCTGTGTTTGTCGTAAGAACTCGGCTCTCTCGGCAGATCCTTTTTGATACATCTAGCAAATTGCATTTAATAGCATAGAAGGAATATCGACTTCCTTCCCTGGGATCTCCTCTGATGTTGACTTCTTGCACATCCTTTTTATATGCATGGCTCTCTTCTCTTGAGATAAAAGGTCCCGCAAGAAGAAGATATAAAATAGGGGTTGAAAACAGCTACGTGCTTCCACGTATATATTCCGCTTCCTTGCAGCCGTACGTGGTTTGTTGAGCGGAGCCCGGGCGGCTGCGCGGAGGCTCCTGGAGAGCTCGTGCCATCTTCTCCTGCCGCCTCTGCATCCTGGGCGCCACGGCTGTTCTCAGAGCGGGAGGGAGACGATGCAGGCGGACGCATGGGACTCCTGCGTGCCACCCTTGTTTGTGCTCTGTCTGGTATCCCACAGGAGTTTTTTTTTCATAAAAACTGGTGTTTGGAAATTGTGGAGTTTTGAAGTGAGCTAACCTTTACAAAACTTTATTGATTTTTAACTCTGCTGAACGTGAAAAAAATAATAGCTTTTACCGGCATTATTCGTGCACCAGATAATACCTAGTTTCATGTTTATCAATACAGCATTATCCTGCGAGGGCTGATTTTGCCTACACTAGTATTCCAGCTGCTGCTCTGGCTTAAGCATTGACAATGGTCTCAGCAGTTTGCTTAAGGGAAGAGAGATGCAATAAAGCAGGAAAAAGGCATTTTGCATCCAGCATGGGGCTGTGGAAGGAGCTGTGAATACCCTGTGATCTTAAGGAAAAATCAATGGCAATCTCTGAAAGCCCAAGGTTGGTTCTGGCGGCGGCTGCCAGGGCTGGGCACGTGGCTGCTGGCGCTGCCGCGGCTGCTCCCGTGCAGAAGTGCACAGAGTGCGTCTGGGCTCTGCTCGGGGAGGAGCCCCGGCTTTGCCAAGCCCCCTGCGAGGCTGGAGCGCCGCTCATCTAGCACGAAGCAACCCAAGGAGCTCCGCGGCGCTGCCTCGTTCTGGAGCCAGCATTCAGCCCCCGTGTCTGACAGCCCCAATAAAACGAATACCTGAAATAAAATGAAAAATATCCGATAAAATGATGCCCTTCCAAAAGTGCTTTCATCCCCAAGTGCCTCAAGTGGTGATGATTCCACTCAGAGCAAGATTCCTTTTATGCCTGTTCCTCCGTTCTGTCCATTTCTCCGTATGCCATTCCCGTGCTATACACAGACAGGGATTTTGGAGCGCGGAGCAATGCACGGTTGTGAGGGAGGTCACCCACTGCCTCCATCGGCCCCAAGAACGGCTGGTTACACCTAGGCCGTTCCTGACCCCCTCTAATGAGGCTGTACAACCTCTCTAGTCAGTCTCTTCCAGTGCTTTGTATCCTTGCAATAGGAAGCTCTTCCCAGGATCTTACCTAGGACTGCCATGCAGCAATTTAAATCCATTACTTCTCATTATATCCACCATCGAAAAGCAGGTTATCCCTCTGGTTTGTGCAGCAGACCTTTATCTATTGAAAGACTGATAACACATCCTCCCCAAGTCTCTTTTAGGCTAAGCAATCCCAATTCAATTTATCTTTCCTTGTAAATCACACTTTTCTAGACATCTGATCATTCTTGGTTCTCTCCTTTGGGCTCTTTCCAACAGGTCCATGTCTTTCTAAAAGGCCCTTTTCTGTCAGTCCTGGAAGAAGCATAGGTCAGATGAGAGAATGATGAGACCTTCACGGGACACAGTGAGGGGGTAATAATATTTTAATTGAATGCTCTCCATATATAAATGAAAAGGCTGCTAAAATGGGCTCATACAGTTGTTGTCAGATATAAAATACTGCATTGTCTGAATAGGGTTGGTCCAGTTAAAAAAGAAATTACATGTATCCCGCACCTGCAAAGTGAGATCACAACAAAATACTCTGTGTGAAGGAGGGCCATGTCCATGCACGGCCTCCTAGAAATGAATGAGTCCATTTTACATGTGCCGCTGAAGAGCCAGAAGGGACCAAAACAGGGCTTCTGCCTTGGGATGCAGGGATGTTTAACGCGCTTGGAGCATCAGCTTTGCCCTCACAGAAGGGGTGGGCGATGCCCGTGCGTGCAAGTGCCTCTTGCTGTCCTCCCTGCTGTGCTGTCGGAGCGCAGGATGCGACGTTGAGCACAAGGATGGGATCAGCCCATGCTCTCCTGCAATCGCAGGGTCTCCAGGCTCCTGCTTTGCACTGCGTTCCCTCTGAGCATAATTTACACAAGAGGAAATGAGTCTTGCAGAATGAGTGCCGGGCTGCTGAGATGCTGTTCAGGTAACACTGCTGCGTTGCAGGGACTGGGCAGCGGGAAAGGTGGCATTTCAGAGCGCCGCCTGCTCGGTCACTTCGCGCAGTCAAAGCACTCATACCAAAAACAACAAGCCAGAACACCTACAGCAGTCACATCCCGTACGCTCTTGTTCCTCTGAGTGGGAACCTTTTCTTTTTCCTTTTTTCTTCTTCCTTTTTTTCTCCCGCTGTATAATGCCATATGTACAGCTCGAGGTTATATTGGAACCTATAAATCTCATGTGAGCCACAAAGCATTAAGCCACCATTATCCTTATAATTTCATTATCTCAGTTCCTACCCTAAAACATTTAAGACTAATTGAACACCCGAGGTTTTCCTGAGAAAATTTCCTAAACATTATTGAAGAACTGTGTTGATAAAGCCAAATGTACAAAGTCAGCACTTCCTAAAAGAGCCTGATTTATTAAAGTGGAAATGCTTTTTTATGCCAAATAGTTCTTATCGGTCTATGTTTCCATGCTGTGTATTTTAGTTGGTTTCCAAGAACAACTACTTAGTGCCCATGAAGCCGTTCCAGTTTCCCTTCCCCTCGTAATACCACTTGCAGATCCTTGCTAGTTCATTCTTTTTCAATAGGAATTTATATTGTCTCTTGGTATTTTCTTTGTCTTGATTCGAACTTTTTGGCTTTCCCTGCTCTCAGTGTCACAAGCTGCCTCTGATACTTCATTTCTGCTGGTAATGGTTCCCAAATGTTCTCAGGTTAAAATGACCTGTATGTTGCAGAATAACTTTATTTTATATTCTGGATGCAGTTAGGTGGCCTGTGTAGCACGGCAGGTCAGGCTAAATAATGATTATATTCCCTCCCAACCTGTAAAATCTGTAAAGTGGTTTCACATGCATGCAGGTAGCTTTGCCATTAAAGATAGTTTTGCCTCTAAGTTTCTTGCTTCATCCTCATGACATGAAGGCAGTGCTGAATCCAGCGGCAACATTTGGACCAGGATTTAAGTTTGGCTTGTTATAACAGCACAGGCTGATGTATTTTTCCAGTATAAAGAGCAACTCTCATGCTTCCAGCTGCAAGCAACCTTGATTGTGTAGAAAGACAGATATGTGAAGGGAAAAGCAAAGATGTGAAGTTTCCATTTTTTTGTGTTTTGCAGCAGTGGCAGCAACCTGAAGCAGAACATTAACTAGCAAAGCGACAAGAGGGAAGCAGTTCCGCTGGGGAAGAAGTGATAACTAAACCCTGGCTTGCTAGTTTCAAACTCAGTTTGGTGAGTTTGGGTCTGAAAGTCGAGCCCAGACTTTTATCTGACAAAGAGCTCTTGAACCGGCCGCGTTGTTTTTCCAGAGTGGTGGGTGGATGTGGGCACACAAAAGGCACGGACGTTTTCAAGCCGCATCCTGCCGCGTTGCTCTTCCAAGCAGCTCTGTGGAGGCTGCAGACACTTCAGTCCGAGAGCAGCAGGCAGCATTTGGCCTGCCAGATCCCTCCGGCGCTTTGAGCTGGCCATGACAATAGTCTTTGGTAGCTGGTTTACATGTAATGGCGGATTTCAAGGGAAAAAAACAAAACTAAATCAGGCAACAAGTGAAAAAATGAGCCTTTCCCCCTTTTAAAACAAATTGCTGCCGGTTTCCATAGTAACTGCTAACAGTAGAGCATTTTGACTGTCTTTATTATGAACTGCAAAGTAAAATATTCTGTTTCCGAGCGCACTTGGGAATGCTCCTTCCAACAGCGGATTAACTAATCGCTCCTTGCCCCGGAACTGGCCTCCGCGGTGCTGCCGGGCAGGAGCTGGTCCGGCCTGTCCCGGTGCCCCGAACCCCCCGGATGCTCTGGGCATGGGAAATCTGATGCTTATCAGGCACACGCAGAGGGAGAGAGGTGAGGAGTAGCTGCAGGGAGCAGAGAGGGCTCTGTGGAGCCCAACCAAACCTTAGCTTGTCACTTAGTTATGTCAGAAAAGCTTTGGGATATCGGGTTTCCAGTGATGGCCAAGAGCTTCTGAGGAAAAATATCATGGGAGAGATACTATAATAACAGTGTACTCAGAGTAAGAATACGCATATAATTAAAGTGGTCAATTAGGGCATGATCCTGTTATATATTTGCCGTTATTTCCAGTGCAGTTATGCCCTTCTTGCACCCTCGCTGGCACTCAGGGCCTGTGGGGTTGGTTCTGAGCCTTGCTGGGGCCGAGCTACGTGGAGGGCCAGTGCGTCCAGGCGCTGCGCAGGCCGGCGCTCCCTCAGCGCAGGCTGAGGAGACGCGCGGCCGCGAGCGCAGCAGGGCCGCGGCCGAGCCTGGGCGTGCACACACGGCCTGGAAAGAGCCTCTGAATCCTCTTTCCAGGATTCTGGGAAGTAATCACAGAATCACAGAATGGCTGAGGTTGGAAGGGGGCTCTAGAGATCATCTAGTCCAGTCCCCTGCTGCAGCAGGGGCACCTAGAGCACGTGGCACAGGGTGGCATCCAGGCGGGCTTTGAAGATCTCCAGAGAAGGAGACTCTGGGCAGCCTGTTCCAGGGCTTTATCACCCTCACAGGAAAGAAGTTCTTCCTCACATGGAGATTGAACTGCCTGGGTTTCAGCTTGCACTCGTTACCCTTTGTGCTGTCACCGGCCACCACAGAGAAGAGCCTGGCCCCATCCTCCCTACATTCTTCTCCAGGCTGAACAGGCCCAGCTCGCTTAGTCTTTCTCCATACGATAGATGCTCCAGTCCCTTAATCATCTTTGTGGCTCTCTGCTGGACCCTCTCTAGAAGCTCCACGTCCCTCTTGTCCTGGGGAGCCCAGAACTGCCCCCAATGCTCCAGGTGCAGCCTCACCAGAGCTGGAGTCCAAAGCAACCCCATGCCCTTTCCTATTTTTCCATCTGATAATGTAAGTCCTGGCAGTTTAATAGTGCTGGTAGTTAAGCAGGAAACTTTTCTGTAGTTAACTGTTTGCAGTGACAGAGATTAATTAGTTTTACTTCGACAGCATTTCTTCAGCAATAGCTCTTCAATGGCAATTCCTATTTGACTGATTTATAACAGCTTTTTACCCTCTATTAGGAGACAAGTTAAACTTAAACTTAAATCTTAATACTCATAATTGGGGCTTGGAAAAAGTAGTATAGACTTAAGACTTTTAAATTTTAATTATGAGTGCATTTAATACTCATGAAAGTGAACAGCTAACTGCTCTGGTTTGAACTAGACACAATGCGTGCTCTGTACAAGCTTCCTCTTGTAGTTCAGCCAGTGCATCTCAACCCTGAATCCTCTTAATCCCATCTGCTGGGTTTTTTGCAATGGGATAGCCAGTGTGTTTTATGAGCCCCACAAAGAAGGAGCAAGGCCAGGATCACCAAATTCTTCTTTCTTTATCCAGAAAGCAGCTTACAGCTGCAGGAGGCAACTGCTCGTGTAATAGCGCATTGTTCAGCACAGCCTATTCCTCCTGCAGCTGAAGCCCAGCAGAGCTGGAATCAGGTGCCTGACCATAAAACTAGTGATTTCTGCGTCAGTATTTTCTTTTCCTTTATTATTCCTAGTGATGTTTTATTATTATGTACATTTTGAAATATTTCATTCCTCTTTTTGGATCGATATTTTATCAAATGTATGTTGCTTCTTCACATTATTTATTTTCCCTTCTTTAGAGATTAGGTGCACTTGGACATGATAATAACTTCCAGCTTGCAGTACTCAAAATTAACAGCCAGAGTATTGAAAAGGTTGCTGTAGATGTTAATAATCCTATTTTGTGCTGTTTTTGTGACTTCCATCTGTTACCACAGGAAGGATGACTTGGTAATAAACCCTGATTATACCTTCACCACAAAACAAGAGAGAGGAAATGAGATGTCAGCAAAAATGCAGTGTGTGACACAATCGTGTTTGGCAGCATGAAAGACTCTTACAAATATGTCTTTGTTCGTGCCCATCTCTCTGAAGGGCCTGGGATAGTTGCAGTAAGTTAACTCCATCCAGGATGCTTCTCCGTATCATCCACTGAGATCTAAGTCATCTCTGGTGCATTGGCCTACGCTCTGATGCGATTTTAAGTCGATCTGCAGGATAGAATAGAGCTAACTTGCAGCATTCTTCAATACTAGCAAGCTTTAATTTGAAAGCCTGTATCTAATGACATACTTGTGGTCACAGTGTGCCCATATTTCCATACGTTGCCCTGATCTTGCAGGTTGGCCCGTGCTGGCGGCTCTACTGGCACAAAACAGAGGCTGTGTTTTCAGCCTGGGCTTTACCCCTGCATTGAGCAAGGGGGTCGGTCGCTTCACGGCTGCCCCACACGTGCTGCAGCCCTGCGCCCCGGCTGCCATGCGGCCTCCCGCTCGGAGCAGCCGTGCGCTCCGGAGGAAGTGGCACGGCAGCCGCGGGGCCTCAGGTGCTCCCGTGCGGAGGAAGGAGAGGCTGGGAAGATGGGTCACCTGGGGGAGATGCTCCTCCTTGCGCTGCAGCAGGAGTAGAGGCATTTTCCACAGCGTTAGCCAGGCAGGCCCTGCCCTAGGCACTAAAACACTCCACGCTGGAGACCTCTCCCAGAAGACGTAGTAGTTCCAGGCCTGGTGCTGCGTAGCTTGTGGAGAGCAAAGGGCCCTTTTCCCATAGCCCTTCTGTGAGTTACTGCTGCAGGGGCCTGCAAGCCCAGGCAGCCTGCGGCACTAGGGACTCGGAGTGCAAGGCCCTCAGCGTATAGCGGGAGCTGCGCCTCTTTGCTGCACCAGCTGCATGTGCTGCAATGTCTAAACATTCCTCAAATGTATTTTTAAAACACTGTGCAGTGAAAAGGAAAAGAAAAGCTTGCAGTGCCATTCTACAACAGCACCTAAAAAATAGTTCTCCCGCTAGTGCTATAAATGAGCCAAGCACACAGTCTGCTGCTGAACTTTTTTCCAATGCATTAAAATATCTACTTCCATTTCTTAAAGAATGAACACAGCATGCAGTACATTGCGGAAGCAGAACTCATGCAGGATGTTAGGCAGGAGGCCGTAGCCAACTCGCATAGCTCAAACGTGGAGCCCAAGCTGCTGCAGCCCCTGCGAGCAAGGGGCTGTGCGGGGAAGCCCATGGGACAGAGAGACGGCCTGCAAGCGGCACCGAGGGAACACAGTCTCTGAAAGCCCAATTTCACCTCCCTGAGGAGGCAAAGGGCCCTGTCGGCGACTCCACTGCCATGAAGGTGGGACCAGCCCTGGGGATTGGCTTTCCCGTGTGGCAGCCAGCAAAGACCCTGGGAAGGAGAAGGGCTCAGTGCTTTCATGGAAACACCTCCTGCCCCTCTTGTCACCGAGCTGCTGCCGGCGGGGCCAGGTCCAGTTCCTCCCAGGAGCTGCAATAAATAACTCTATCTAACTTATCCCTTAAAATTTCACTTCTGCTTTCACAAGCCAGCGTTTCACTAGCAGGTTTATGGCCATGCTTGATATCTTAGCAGTTACCATTACTCCATCTCTGTCTTTATTACTGGCCTCATTCTTCTTGGCTCCCCTTATGTCATTCCTTGCTATTAATTCCGGGTTTTGTTATCACTCTCCATCTCCTATAATTTTTGCATTCCTTTTTAAATTTTATTAATGTAAAATCTCTTTATCATTCCTTTAATATTAGCATTCTTATTTCATCTAGAGCTTTAATTGCAACTAAGGCCTTCTCAGAAGTGCGTAGAGATCCTCAAAGGCAGCTGAGGATGTGCAGTCCTTTGCAGGATCAGACCCAGACATGAGAGGAACTTGTATGCTCTCTAGATGTATTAAACTAATTACTTTGACTTCCATGTTCACATCGTGGGTTCAAAGGCCAACAGCTGGGCATCCTTTCTGAGAGTTTCAAGGGAGATGGCTGAGCACAGGAGAGCCTTGGAGCAGGTTTCAATTATTTTATTAGAGAAAGGGTTAAGAGTCGCGCCTGGGAGGAGAGATGAGTGTTTCTTGACGTGGGATTTGGAGTGTAACAAGGAGGACTTCAGGGCTTTTGATCTGGCATCTTTCATAAGCATTATCTCAGTTCTTTAAAAGAGAAAAAGGGAAAAGAAGAAAGGATGGAAACATCTCCTAGGCAGGAGATTTAGTAATGGATTCTGACACCAAAAGGAGCTTATGAAATACTCTACATGGCTACAGCTAACAAATCCTGTGGCAAACAAAATTCATGCTAAAATGATAACGATCTTTGTCCCCTGGGAACAGGCCCCCTGTCCTGATAATTCCCGCTATGGATCAGGAAACAAGCTTCTATGTTTTGGACAGGCTTAAGTATTAAGAATTATGGCCTGGAAACGCCATTAAGAAAATAACTGTAGTAAAACTGTGAATCAATTATAGACGAATTTCTGAAATACGATTTTAGTTTATAGATGCTTTCAAGCAATAAAGTGTGATGAGTTAATTCTCTTATGTTTATCTCTAGAACTAACTTGGCTGCAGAGATGAGATGAGAACTTGCACATTCCTGGCACCTTGTCCATGCTGAGTCCACAGACAGTTTAACTTCGACAGCATTTACTGTGATAATGTATGGAAGATGGTAAGTGTTTTAATATTACTGTTCCAGTCTTCTCTTTCACCATTTTGCATATTTTTAGTCTCCCAATATGAATCCCAGATCATCACTGGGAAGGAAAAAGTTTTACTACGAAAGGAAAAAATGCAGCTTATGCAAATTCCAAAATACTGAGTGTAACTGCCTTCCTATTCAGTGACACCCCACGGTGCAAGCCCAGGACAGAAGGTCTGTTCCTATCATATCTTTCTATGCCACCCTTCAGTGGTGGTCATTTGAAATAAGTTATCTGCTTAGCCTTAAAAACAACCAACAAAACTATTTAGCGTAAAACCTGCGAGCAAATTTCAAAATGTGTCAAATATAGTACAGAAGCCACTAATACTTCCATGAGTTTTTATTCAAAGTTGGTCTCAGAACAAAAGTTACAAAAAGTCATTTGAAGAAATAGGTCTCAGTAGAGAAAAGGTACATGAGACGTAGAAGGATGGGCTAAATTCAAACAGCATTTTCATGCCCACAGTGAAAAGCAGTAAATATAATAGAGTGTATCCTCCAGATGCTCTTGGTATGAATCAGTAAGTCCATGAGTAGGTGTAAATAGAGCATGATAACAATTCAGCTCTATTCTGGCTGCCTACGCCACGACAGTATTTGAATACTTCACAATTACTAGTGGATTTTGTCTCTCCGACGTGATTCCCCCTCTTCCTCCCAAGGTAGGTAAATATCCCTTCTCCCGGGCATTGAGCCTGGCAGGGATCACGGCGCTGTTTGGTGCCCTGGATCATGGGCAGGATCTGGCCCAAATGCGCCAGGGAGCTTTGGGCCCCTCTGCCAGCATTTACAGGGCTGACTACGTGAGCTGCTTAAGGCCTCACAGGAAGATGGGGAGCCAGGAGCTGAAGTGTCTGAGTCAGAGTTGGATTCTTTCTTGCAGCATTGCAAGAAACAATCTGCTTTTTTTTTTTCTTATGTAAAACTAAATCATTCTACCTTACTCTTGTGCATTGAAATCCTTTTGCCTGCTCACATGAAGAAAGATAGTAGGATTTGGTCTCAGCACAACAAATACATGGTCCAGCATACGGAGCATTCTTTGGGAACATTAGGGAAATGGGAGCCCTGGAAAGAGCTTCCTCTGCGCAGACTCTGGTGGCCTCCCTGCCAGCATCGGCCACTGCACCGTCCTCGGTGAGCGCCCGGGGTGAGGCCTGCCCGTGAACACGACAGCGAGGACACAGGGCCTGCTCATTTTCCAGAAAACATTAAACATTACCTTCTTTTATACTAATGCTCTCCTTGTTAAAACTGGATATAGTCATTCTTTGACTGCTCAGTGCAATTTCTTATTCAGTAAGCATCAGAGTGATTCAGACTCCATGGACCACTGCACTTAAAAGTTTGATTTGCCTCTTTTATTCTTATACCCTATGTTAAAAAGCAAAACATTCTTGATAATCGATCAGAACAAGAAAAATAAAAATGTTTAATTTAAAAACAATTGCAATGGGATGTTTGGACAATACCAAGCACACCTTCCCTCCCCTGCTCCTGCTTCGGTTTGGTTCCAGAGTAAACTTAAACCAAACTGATGCAGTTTAGTGAAGGGCATCCCGGGGGGGAATTGCTGCCTCTGAGAGCAAATGGTTCGGCTGCGTCTGCCAGCAGATTTCCTCTGGTTCTTAAGTTGCTGCTTGTGAGGAAAGCAGGCAGCAGCGCCGCGCGCGGAGCGTGGAGGCCGCGGGGCAGCGCGCGGCCCAGGGCTCTGCGGGGGGCTCTCCCGATCCCCCCGGCCCCGCGGGTAGCTGTGTCCGTGCGCACGTGTGTGTGTGCGTCCCTGCAGCCGGAGCTCCCTGCGGGAGCCCTGGGCTTCCCGCGCGCACGCGGCCCACGGCTTGGGGTAGCGCCTGTCTTTGTAGCCATCAATTTCCCTCCTTTCTTGATTTTCATTTTCACTGCATATTTATCTTGTCTCACCCTTAGCTGTCACCATGTCAGGTTACGCTTTGCAAGGTCTTTTTTTAGCTCCTCTGCTCACTAGCTTTTCCCCATCCTAGGATGACAAAATCCTAGCTTTTTTCCCTTCATTTTGATTTCCCTGAATAAGATATGTCTCATTGCTGTCTCATGTATGTTTTATTTCTGGAGACGTTCGGTGCCTGGTATTTCTCAGCTCTCCCTCCGGTTTGTTGCAGGGTCCAGCAAGCTCTCTAATTGCAGAGCTGCCTTTTATTTCAGCATTTTTCCAGGCTCTCTGCACAGGGGGACGAGCACAGGCAGCGGACGCGGCGCGGGTTCCCTCTCGTGGCAGGCGCTGGGAGCGGGGCCCAGGCAGGCCAGGGAGCCCACCCTGGCCACGGGGACACTGTGCTGCCACCTCCAAACAAGCAGGTTCCTCAGCTGAGACACCCGGCCTTCCCGGGCTGACCCAGCCATGAGGCCGAGACTCCTGGATTTCTTCTGGCTGTTAAATTTCTGCTTTAAGGTCTTTGAAGGAAACGCCTGGGGATGCTGAGCGACATCGTGGTGCGAGAGCTTGTATCTGCGTTTAATATATGGGAAAAGGTAGCTGCATCCTTCTGTGTTAACAAGCTACTGGACTCCACTTTCTGTAAGCACAGAAAAGAGGGCTGTGAGCCAGCTGAGTGCAACATTAAAAGACGTGCGTGAGTTAGAAAACAGCCTTGCTGCATCAACATTAAGTAGCAAACAACAAATCGTAAACCTGAATCTGAAGCCTTCGCCTAGGCTTGGTGATATTAAGTTTTCCCTCTGAGGTTTTTCTGGCTTCCAGCTCCTTTGAAGCTTTCCAAACCTGCAGCTAGTTCACTTGCAAGAGATAACTCTGCTCCTTAAGCTAGTCTCAAGCTCTGTTTCCCCTTCACTAGACTGAGGGACTATCGTTTTAAGCAGAGGCCTGTGATCTATCAGAGGCTTGGCTCGATTTCAAGCCTAGCTGCCATTATTCAAAAGCAGGAGCTGTGCTGTATGACCAAAGTGCCAGAGCCCTGGCAAGGAAATCAGTACTACGGTTCTAAATCAGCTATGAGTAATCGCCAAAAATATTTAAAGTAGAAGCTGGGGGAAAAGTATGACTGTCATTCATGTAAATAGAGAATGCCACTTTTTAATGGAAAGACAGAGAAATAATTCTTCCTGCTGGCAGTATGGGAAATGATGTAAGACAAGTCAGTAACTGCTTGCTGTTTTTTAAAAAAATGTCCTGTAGAGGCACAGGGAGCTGTTTGGAAAGGGAACATCCACAAGGCACTCATAAGGTCCCACTGTGAAGTGGAAGGTGAAGGGAAGAAGGAAGCTGGCAACCCATTGAGCCAGTCCTAAACCTGCCAACCAGGTCCTGCTGGTTTTGGATGGGTTGTCTGCTCCCTGGGCCTCCTTCCTTTCCACTTCCAGCAGCACGAACGCTCTGGTAAGGACGGAGAGGCAAAACTGGCCTGCCCTTTCTCCCTCTGCTCTTTTGGCGGGACGAGTTCAAACAGATCTTTTCTTCCAAGGTCGGTCACCTTCTTGGCATCCCACTTGTTTCAGCTGTGTGCACTCCACTATCAAGTATATGCAGTCCTTCCCTGAAGCGTTCGGCACAAATGTCGAAGTCTTGTAGCATCCCTCTCTGCAGAGTGATGTGTGTCAAATCTGCCTTATCACAATCTGCCACCGGGGTTTTACACATGTAACTTTCATTACAGTTGGCAGGAGTGATATATGCAAATCTACCGCATAGAAAGGGAATAACTGTCCTTCTGTTTTTTTAATAATCTGACTAGGAGAAATATTTAAAAATGAAACAACAGTAAGGCTAAAACAGCCATAGCTACTAAGAGCCAAACCTGATATGTCCAAAGGAAGACTATTAAATCTGCCCTACAAAAGGTCGGGTATGTCTGTGGAACATCCCAGGCCAGCTAGAAGGATAGTCCATAACTGCAGGGTCAAGGGTAATGGATGGGCAAACCAACAGCCAGAGAGGGGGGCAACAGCTCTGCTGTGTCATTTGAGACCTTACTGGCCACATGGGATAAAGCTGATCAGGAGCTCCAGAAAGGATCTAGCATCCCAACCCTGATGGCCTTAAACATTTGAACCAAGGTGAACCAATTGGAACCAAAAGGTAAAATTTTGTACAGGATCTTAGAGGCAATGAACTATGGTCTCAAGTGAGCTAAGAGCTTCATTCACGTTGTCCCCAAACACCGATACCATAAAGATGCTGCACATTGGCTACAGAAAAGCTCTTACTGGCAAGGCAAGAAAATTTATGTAACCAGGCACAGCACTTACTGTTCACATCCATTCAAGACAGCGAAACTATCGAGTTTGGTGCTGACTAAAATCTCCCAAATCTGTAGCCTGCTGAGGCCCAGCAAGGAGAGTGGCGTGTGCCGGGTGCCACATGTGTGGGAGGGCATGAGTGCACGGTCTGACTTTACAGGATATGAGGCACTAGGCCTCATAGTGTATCTGCAAAGAGAATTAGGACGGGAGCTCTAATCTCTTGTAACTATAAATCGTTTGGCTGTTTTCCAGGCATGGGTAGACATGAATTTTCTCTCTGGGTTCCGTTCCCACAACTTCCTGTTCCTCTCAGGCAAGTTTCAGAGCCAGATTCTGATCTTCACTTATTCCTTCGTAAATGCAGAATAATTCGGTTGAGGCCAAAACTCGGCAGTTGGCCAAAACTATCCTAAGTGAGCTCCAAAGGGCAGGCAGTGTGCTTCATCCCCCTGGAACAGGAGAAGGGGATGGTTTTTCTCTCAGCCTCCAACCTCCCTGTTTGGTAACGCAGCAGAAACAAAGCTGAGGTGTCCGTGTGCTAATATAACATCATCAATGCTTTGCTACTCACAGACCATTCAAGCAAGTTTTCCAAGTCATAGTCCCGAATTCTCAATACTCTTGAGAGCAGAAAACCATGTAAGGGCCTTCATTTAACCCTAGCATGTGGGCAGTAATTCTGAGGGAAGCCTGACCAGGAGGATTTACCCACACAAACAGGGTTCAGGTTTTAAGTCAGGTAACAGGTTTTAAAACTAATTAACCAGAAGAATAAACTTTCACATTCAGTGGTTGAATTTCTCCATTTCTTGATGTCTTTAAGACAGCTGAAGATGCATCTCTGGATGTTGTGTTTTAATCAAACACAAGTTATTGAGACAGGCTAGAGAAATTCTGTATTCCATATATTGAAAAAAAAAGGAATTAAATAAGCTAGTATATTAAACCTTTCAGCTCACTCAGAGTGAAGGATGTATGAGGAATATCCACAAAATAATCTAAAAAGGAGGAATAAATTGCTGTAGAATAATAGCGACACATTGTCTGTATTTCCATCAAATACAATTTTAATAGTAAAAGCAAAAAGATACCAGATTTGCACAGAAAGTAATGCAGTCCCTTTCTTGGGATCCCACCTGACTTTTGTGTACGCTCTTGGCTCTCCCAAATACCTAATAAAGTGCATTTGCTTTGAGACACCTTTCAGTCAAGTTTTCGGACTCTACAGAATTTGGAGATTAAATGAGTGTTGTTCTTGAAATGATGGCTGTTTGGAGGTAGGCAGCTTGAATTCATCAACATCATCTGAATGGTGTATAAATCTGTATTTTTTATGTTGAACTTTTCACATTTCCCGGAAAATTTACCTTAAAGTACTATCTAAATCATCTGTATTATTTTGGCATACTTGTCAGAGGAGGAGGGGGTTGAATACATGTGAGCGAAGTCTGGAATCACATACCTGAAATGGGTATTTTAAACTTGAAAGTCATATAATAGGAAAGGTCACTACATTTTCAAAATCAGAAATGGGACGCTTGTGCAGTGACACATTTTAGGGTTGTGAAACGTTTCTATGAAAGAGAGAGGTGCTTCTTGTAAAAAATGTGTGTTTTGTACACCCTGAAAAACTTCAAGCATGGAGTGGTGTATGGCCTTTCTGAGAATAAATATTTTCAATAGGTTACTGTTAAATTCAAGCTTTTCTTTAAGCTCGGAAAAGTGCTATTAAGGTTTACACTGTGATAAAAGCCACCTTTAATGAGGACTATCCTCATGTGCTTTCCCTCTTGCCTCCGCACGCCAGTCGTCACACTGGACACCCTTCCCTTTGGTTGGTTTATCGGGTGATAAAGCCAGACAAAAACACTTGATACGAGAAAATGAGATGTGAAATGTGTTGTGCCTGGACAAAGAGAATGCACTGCTCAGAAGCCCGGACTTGCAGCAATAAAGAATTCAGAGCATACAGGCATTTTAGTAGACAACTTCTGGGGGTGAATAGCACAATAGTTCAAGAGCAGCCCTATTAACTTGGGCAGCACCATCTCCGTTTTACGGCTAGCAGAGCCTGGCATGTAAAGTGGCTATTTCTGAAGAAGCTGCAAGGAGAGAAGAATGAAAGGGGTTATTACATTTTCTTTGTGTATGGGAAAGTTCTTTGTTTAAAGTCATTTTCCGTGCATTATTTCCATGGAAGACTATAATCAATTGGCTGTGTTCATCAAGATCTTTAATTGTGAACAGGGACTTAAAAAATATGCTCTTTTAGATTGATTCAGGTTTGTAAAATTCCACTTGATGAATTTCTTCTCAAATGATAACACCTGTGCCCCATTTATGAATGGCTCTGGGCCCAGGTTATTTGTATTTTTCATTGGTGTTAACAAGGCAGTGATTCTTCATGACAGGATCACCTGAGTAAGGGGAAAAGATAAAAGGGTGAGGAAAGCAAGTGGTGTTTAGTGGTCTCCAGAAGGAGGTTGGGAGAAGCTGTGAAGAGCTGAGCCTCATGCCTCAAGCCTTCAAAAGGGTGGGTCAAAGAGCTCCTGGGTGTTTTTTGAGTGAGCCACAGGAGTTTGGAGAAGAAGCTGGGAACTGGTGGGAAGTATGCAGATTTGCAGGCATGTGAGATACTTGCATAAGTCTGGTTATGGTGAGTTTTCTTTGATCTTTCCACTTAGATAACAATGCAGAGTGTCCCCTTCAGCTTTAGATGACTGTGTTCAGTCTTTGACCTTAGCAAGTGACTCCCTTCAGGCTAGGAGGGCTTCATTTTCTGCAGTGCTCCACTGGCACTCAGGCAGCTCATTCCTCACTTTTATCTTCGTGCTGGTGCTTGGTCACTCTGCTGATAACTGAGTATGGGTGGGGTGTACCCTGGAACTGAGCAGTTCTTGGTAGCTGGATGAGTGTCTGGGTAGGAGCTTGATTTCCCTCTTTTCCCATAGTACCTGCATGCAAGGAAGTGTCTTCAGGGGCTGTCTGCTCTGTATGCACAGCCCCCTTGGAGCCAGCTGGATCTCAGGGGCTGCAGTTCTTTGTAGGTCTTTGGTTGGAAGCTCTGGCCACTTGTGGCCTAGGACAGGAGCCTGGCTTTGATCCAGAGGGATCCCAAGCTGAATTTGGCATGTTTAACAGTTCACCCATGAAGGAGCCCTAAGAAACATGCAGGAGAACAGTGAGGTATCTTCTGTGATGTGTCTATTATGGTATTTGGTGGCCATATCTCTTAGTTTTGGTGGCCTGCTGTTTTAGTGAGGAGCAGCTTGCACTGCTGCTGAAGCACCGTTCTGCTGGTGTCACCGCACCCCAATTGCCCCTTGTTGCAGTATTTAAGGTGTTTGGGTCATTGTTTCCCATATGTTGGTTGGTGCTGTAGGAAAATAGGACCTGAGAGGACAGAGAGCGCTAGGTGGGAGATGGGAGAGGAGTCAGTGTGAAGTGAGGCCAGTGAAGGCAAGAGCAGAGCGGGATGGGGAGGGAGGGAGTTGTGCCGTGGGTGTGGGGAATGTGTTACCGAACCTGGGTGTTGTGCAAATAGGCCAAGCAGGGAAAAGTACCTTTGCACCAAATTAGCATGGCGAGGAAGTGATGAGAAAAACCTCCCCAGCCTGTCCTGCTAATGAGTCTTATCTCTGATCTCCAAGGGCTTATAGCAGTTTACTTTCCATGCCTGTGTAAGCCGTTTGTGCTAGTAAATCAGAAGTGCTCCATATCCTGTTACCCTCAGATCTGCCTCAATAGCCGCAAGCTGTGTAATACCAAAGAGACATGTCTCTATCTTAAAAGAAAAAAGTTTGAAGGTCCTTTTGATCTAAATTGAATCTCATTCAAGTCTCTATAGCCCTTATGTCTGTGGCACACAAGGTAGACTTTGTGGCCCTGTTCCATTGCATTCATACCCATGTCCTGTGGTTTCCTTGTCATTTTTTTGCAATCAAGTCACATGAACTATATTATTGTCTACCTTGCTCTGATAATGTCGACACCACATTTTCCTGTTGCACAAACATCTTTTTTCAGGGTGCTTTAGTCAAAAAGCTTAAAGCAAGCAGAAAGGAAACAAAGTGTTGAGGGTATTTTGAACATCCTACTTCACTCCAGAGAGCATGTTCTAGCTGCTGCATCCTGAGCTTAAGTGTTTGTGTCAAGGTGGGATGAAGGAATGATTCAAAGGACGTGATTCTCTCTTGCTACTGATCCAACACCCTCCAGATGCTCTCCAGATGTGGGTTGGTTTGATTGAGTGGTAGATTTATGCCCTCTGTGTTTCTACTCCATGGCAGGGAGAAAGCCTCTAACTCCATGACGGATGGGTGTCACACTAGACTGGAGTTTAGCCTTGGACCCAAACTCCTTGCCTACCTGTTCCTTTTGACTCTAGCTTTGGTCTGACGTGGGAATAGGGCAGGTGGCTGGCATGTTCATGCTTGGTTTGTAAGTACCTAGCTCCAGCCATTTGGCCCAAGAGCTGGAGCTGTTGTAGGCACAGCTAACAGGGCTGCAGAGACATTGGCTTGTCCTGTGTCCACAGGAAAGTGGTCTCCTATCCCCAGGATGGGGAGGTCTCTGGCCCCAGGCCATGGAGCGGAGTAGGGGCCTTCGCTTTTCCAATTTATAAAACCTGCTGATTTGCCACAGCTAAAATGAATGTCTATTAGTTATCCTGTGAGAGGAGCGGGGTGAGTGAAAACAGACCCTGCCCTGTCATGCAGCTCTTCTGATGGAAGGTAGCACTGATGTCAGCGAAACAGTGACTTGGTTTGTGTTTCTTGAGTCACCTGTGCTGAAACTGGCAATGTGTGTGCCAGTAAAGCCCCCTGCAACTCTGGTTTTTAGTGACATGAGCACCTCTCCTCCTCCCCCATGCAAAAACCAGAGCAAGGATGCTGATAAGATCAAGTTCTTGAGAAGAGCGTGGAGGCCAAGACTTCTTTAGGTCTTGCTGTATATAAAGGGCCCTCAAAGCCTTGCGCTGTCCAGGACATCACGTCTGCTCCAGTGTCTTTTCCACTGCTCCCGCTCTCTGCGCCAGAGAGAGCAGCTGCATCCTTCCCATGAGGCAGGATGCCTTCCCTGGCAGTGGGAGCACTCGCTGGAGGCAGAAGCCTCCTGCTCCATCAAACACTGAAGCGGTCTGAGTGCCTGGGCTCCAGTGCTGCTGCAGGCAAGGGCACCTCACAGCTGGGGACGGCTGGCTGTGGGATGGGCTCTTCTGAGGGACTGAACCGTAGCACTTCTGGGGGCTGGCCTGAGAGGCTGGCCACCAGATTGCTTCTTTCATCATATTGGAGCTAAGGGTTATGTCATCTAGGTTATGTCATAGACATCTAGGGTTATGTCATAGACAGCATCTATGTCATGCTGACTGCTGATCTATGCAGTCAGCATATGGTGGTTGTCCCTCAGTGACCTAACCTACAAGTGCATGACAGAAGCTGACTGCCCTGAGTAAGTGGCAATGGGAGGAAGCAGAAGAAGGGAGGCCGTGAGCCAAGTCACCTATAGCCGAGCAGAGTAAGTGTGGATGCCCTTGAGGGCTCAGCTGAGTTCTTCAATGCTGGAGTCCTGTCTGTAATCATCACCCTTCACCTCTTGGGGAGGGACTGCACATCTTTTCTCCTTGCTCTGGGCCCAGTTTTCTATTGGTTTCTTAGAGCTACCAGGTCCCAAACTTCCTTCTGATGCCCTTCCTTATGGAAAGGAGAAAGGAAAGAGGAGAAAGGGAAGGGAAAAAGAGGGAGGAAGGGCCCTCCTTTCACTGAAGAAGGTGATTGAGTGTGTTAATAATTTTCCAAAGGTTCTTGGGCCTTCTAACACATGTAGGCCAGTGAGGTTTTCAGAGTAGGTGGAGTTATTACACAGAGTGGGGATAATGAAGTGTGAGTAAGAGGTCGCCAGGGGAGAGCACTGACTTAACCTGAAGAAAGTCAGCTGCAAGCATGGATGGGGTTTACATGGTCAAAATCATTATAGCTGTAAAAGGAAAGGAGTGAAGAAAGCAGTTACTGGGAGGGTAGTTGAGGTGATGTGTTAAATTCAGCAGCTGGGTGTGAGTCTCAAATCTATCATGTTGTCAGGTAAGAATATAAGTGATAGGAGTTTCTACTTGACTCTCCAGCAAGGCCAGTGCTGGAGACTGCCATAAATCATCAGCTCAGGTTTACAGTCCTGTCAGCGATATCCTTGAATCTCTCGGATTCTTGGAAAGAGGATTTAGTAGAAATACTCTGTTCCTGCAGTTGAGGAAGTATCTCTGAAGATACTGCATTTCACATCTCCAAGGGAGGTAAGAAATGGGCCACAAGGCTACTCATCCCTTTATGAATGAGGGAAGTGGGAAGTGCAAGCAGTTTATTATCTTTGTGTAGGGCAGTGTGCATTAAGCTCCTGCAGGTTATGGTGACAGCATCACCACTGAAATAAGGCCAGATAAGGCCATGGTAACTTAGTAAGCTGGTGGTCAAGCTGTTACTAGATACTCAAGTGTTGTGGTTTTGAGTAGGAATAAATAACAGCTGTGGTAAAAGCTGTGAGGATCTTTCCAGATTGTGGAGCTATTGCAGTATATGCCCTTCAAAGGGTTCATTATTGCTCGTGAAGAATGATGGGTGCATATATTCAGCATCTCAAAAAGCTGCACCCTGAGAGAGTCTGGAGATTGCTAAGGCTCATGTAATAGTAGGACATTTTGAGTAAGGTGGAGCCTGTAGCTTCAGGGAGGGATTTATGTCTGAAGTAGCTTAAAAGGAAACATTAAAAGAAGAAACAGCATTTAATTCCTGTCACGTAAGGGCAGAAATGCCTGTAGCAGAAAAACTGCAGGCCCTGGGCTGCAGGGAAATGAGGGCTGACAATGTTGGAAACCACAGGAGAAACTGGCTGCCTACAAGTATGGACATTGCCCAGCTCCAGTGTGAACATTCCTGTATGAAAAAGACTTAGAAATGTCCTCAGCAATGGGGATTTTTGGTAGAGGCACATTCATTTTCACCACTTTCACCAAAAGAGTCCACCAAATCATCTACAATAACAGTGGTTTTGTGGCTGGGAAGCAGCTGACCTTTGCTAACCTCCCACAAAACTAATGAAAATATTTGCCATTCTTCAGGCTAGCAGCTATAACACAAACAGTATTTTCAGGTGATGTGCAGCACAGCATTATTGAGTGCATTTTTTAGGAAGTGACTTTCTCCATAGTTCTCAGGTTCTCTGAGAATGATAGGAAAAGGAGACTTCTGTCTTTAGTCAGTCTAGCACATCTATTTAACCCTTCTGGTGATGACCAGATTTTCAAACAGCTTTCTAAGTCTTAGGAGTTTGTTTCTGACTTTAGCTTCCCTCTGATTTTAGTTCCTCACAGTAAATACCAGCTACCTGTTACCTCTTTTTAGGGCTGTTCTCCTTGGATCCAGACCGTATACCAGAGCAAACTTTTAAACTGTCCAAATGGATGGATTTTCTTGAGTAGCACAGTGTAGAGCAATCTCCTGACATTCATACAGATCTTTCTTCAAGAAGTTGTGCTTTTTTAGTTTTCCCCCAAAAGGCTGTAAGCCCTTGGGCTCGCAGTTCATTTGTGCTTTCCATTGAAGTATCACTGAGAAGCCTCTCTTTTTTTTCCTCTCCTCTTCCCTCTCTTCACATCTCAAAAATCTGTGTCATGATAGAGGAATTTTGCAACCTGTCTGAGAAGTTGCATCATTCTAAAGGAGCATAATCTGTTAGTAATGTGGGTAGCAGTGTCTGGTGTGTTGTCAGGTGTGGGAAGAGGCACCTCTTCTCACTGTCCTTTGTCACACAAGGAAGCCATGTGTTCTGCTGAAAACCAAGAGCAGAAGAATTAACTAGCATTTTCCACAGTGCTATATTCAGGGAGGATTTTTTCACCAAATCTATTGCACAGAAAGATCAAGTATTTTGGCTATTTGCCACTCAGTGGAGTTCACCAGTTCCAGGCACCTACATAAATGTACCCTTCTTGGTTGAACTTGTTCTCTGTGCTTCCTTTCTTTTCCTCGGGCTCTTCCTCTCTGCCAGGGGTAGTTCAATTTCTCTTCCAAATGACAAATTTTGTAGATTTTCTGTAGCCGTTTAGCAATGCCCTCTGCTTTGCTCTGGTTCCCGAGGAGAGCCCTTTCCTCACGGTCCCTGTTGATGCCTGCCTTGGTGTATTACGTGCTAGAGGGGGAATGGCAGTGCGCTTGTTGCATGCTGTGGCCGATGGAATGGGAGAGGAAAGCCTTCTCAGAAGATACATTTTGACAACTCTGGATTAATTTAAGAGTATCGAAGATACTGTGAATGGCTTCAGGGTAATCAGAAAGGAGAGAATAGTCTGGTAGAATCGTAATAATGAACTTCTCCGGGTTTGGGCTTGTGTTACAAGTATGAAATATTGGCTCTTTCTCCAAAAAGAGTATCTCCAGCTGCCTGAATCTGCAGTATCTGAGCTTCCTTAGCAAGGCCCCATGCTCCCTGCCCAGTTCTGCCATTGCAAGTGGTCCAGACAGCACTTTAGGGTTAGAGATATATGAATAACTTTTGCCATGTTCTGGTAAAAAGAAAACAGTGGGTTTATCTCATTAACAAGAATCACTCTGTTTTGCAGTAGCAGGAGACAAAATGTGGGGGAAAAATACTGTTGAATTCAAAGGCCATGAATTTCCAGTAGCAGCTGTGCCACTGTCAATGCTTGGTGATGCTTGGTGTTTTCTTTGTGTCATATATATATATATATATGTATATAGCAGCTGCTGTATTGATGGGGTTGAATGTATGAGAGAACTGCCTTGGGGTGAAGTGCTGCGTTTCAGGGCTTTAGAAATACCAGACTGTACGTAGCTGTGCAGAGAGATGTGGAGGTTATGTACTGATACGGCTCTAAAAGCTGTTTCTGTCCTGAATTGTTGCTCCTGGTATTACACAGGGCACTGATGTGATCACTTTGCTATTGAGGATTCAGGTCTGCCTCAAAATACAAGCATCCTGCTGGTGGTAGCAGAAAGTGTTGTTCTGGGGATCAGAAGTTTAACCCTGTTGTTGTGATGCTATTCTGCAAATTCTGCTGCTTCCCAGGCATCGTGGTGCTGAGGTTGGAGTGACCTTCCCTCACTGAAGGGCAGCATCATGATGGGTTTTTAGAATAGTGGAGGAATTGGGGACGATACTTATGAGAGTCTTCAAATCCCATATCTTAGGGGACTTCATCACTTTCTGGGGATAAAAAAAAAAAATCAATTTATGAACTAAAGGCTTCACTTCTAGACACATCTGATCACTGCTCCCTCCACAAGTACTCAGGGCTACCTTGTCTTTCCTCTCATGAAACTGGCCCGACAATTAAAAGGGCCTCTGAAGCCTTTAGATTAATTATTCATCCTTAAACTAGTAATATTCTTCCAGTTCTGGCTTTACTGCAGAAACATAATAGCATGTGTATTTCCTTGTCTCCTTGCATGTTCCTAGTGATAAATAGTAAAATTTTCTGACTCTTCCAGGTCTTTCATTTGGGTCCTAAAACAGAAATGGTTGTTTCTATTTCATGCAGAGCAGACTGATTATAATAATGTGTGCACGCGTATATATGGTAATTATATAATATTTTATTTATATATGATATAATAAGACCCTGTTTATAATTATTTCCATATAATCTGGCTCTGGTAAACACACGAGTGGCATCTGCACTCTTTTCACCCAGTATTCAACCCAGTTCTCAGAAGCCAAAACCGCATATGTGCCGAAGCAGTTTCTGGAGCAGCAAGACCATCTACAACCAGGGCACGTGAGAGGCCTCCCTGCGCTGTGTCTTTCTCTCTGACACCAGCACTCGTGGCTGTATATAAAACCTGGCATTATTCCCTGGCGTTGCTCGTTCTGAGGACATCTCTGGTGTCCGTGTGTCACAGTCCTGCACGGCACGCATGCCATGTGCCCATGAAGCTGGTGGCCTCTGCTTGCCCTTGACGCACGCCCGTCACACTTGAGGTGTTGTGATAGGGGTTTCACCACACAGGGTGGCTGTGGTCAGAGGGTGCAGGAGCGGAGCGGAGCCCACATGAGGGTGGGAGCAGAGCCCACTTCCCCAGGGCGAGGAGGGTGCGTGCGCTGTGGCTCCTCACAGGGCTCAGGAGGCCCCGTGACTCCCTGGTGGTGGTGGCGGCCTCCAGCCGTGTGAGCAGCGCCCACCGCAGCTGCGAGGCCACAGAGCAGCCTTTGGTGATTTATTCTGCATTTTTTGCCCTGTGTACCTGAAAGCCTGAAGAGAGGTGAGGGCTTTGCTGTACCCATGCATCCTGAAGCACCTCTGAAGTGGGGAGCCTCCAAATTAGGAGAGGGCAGGTGTAAAGGAGCAGGCAGGGAGGAGTGAAATGAGAAAGCAGAGACATCAGAATGATTGGTTGGAAATGTGATGCTAGCTCCTTAAACTGCCCTTTAGGAAGAAGAAACATGAGGGTTTATGTATTAATATGTATTTGACATTTGTGACACTTGCAAGGAAGTATGCAAGAGCTCTGTACTCACACTTGTACAGATTGGATGGATTAAGTTATATGATCGTCACAGGCCCCAAGTGATTAGATAAAAACTTGCAAGAAGAGATTTAGCTTGTTGGGTTGCACTTCTGAGAAGCTCTGTGGTTAATCATTCATTTCAATATTACTAATTCTATCTTGATAATACTAAAATTAATATTTGCAAATATAGTCAATGTTGATAAAAACACTGGCCTTATTGTTCCCCTGGAGACAAGCCTTGCTGAGGTGGCTGATTTGGGTCCTGGCCGCCCTGAGAAGGTATCTGGGCCTGAGAGCTGGTGGCCGTGGGTGTTTGGCGTGTGTACATGCAGGGGGAGAGGAGCAGCTCTGCTGGCTCCGGGCAGCTGGAGTGCATGGTGCTTTGCTCCCATCTCTGATTTAGCAGAGGGCAGTGTATGTGCTGGCAGCCTGTGCTGGGGAAGGAGCAGCGAGAGGAGCCTGCGCTCGGCTGCTTTCCGCCCTCCAGGGCTTCCTTGTGCAAAGCTCCTGGCTGTTGCTTTAGCTGGGGCTGTTTACCCTGCCCACTTCTCCTGCTGTGTAACCTTGGAGATCTTGGCTCTGATGAAGCTTGAAAAGCTGGAAATGTTTCATGAGGAAAGCTCGTCCGGAAATGTCCCATGAACCTGCAGCAAGTTGCCTGGACAGGAGCTCCTGGACGCATCTAAGGAAGGAAGGAGAGGCCTCTGAGAGCCTGGCTGCACTGGTGCTAGGCCTGGTCTGCTGGGTCACCAGCAACGAGCATCCAGGAGCCAAACGGCTCAATTCTCCATTGCGTTTGAGTTTATTCTTGTAAGTGGCCTCTGCCAGTAAAGGGGTGGCATTTTGCTCTTCAAGCAAACTTAATGAAAGCCACAGAGCTTCATCCTGCATTTGACTAAAATGCAGGAACATGAAAGCACTGTGAAATCTGCATTATTTCCAACTAGCCAGGTGTGCCAAATGATTCATAAAATTTATTTTTAGTGACTATAACCTGAATCTTAACTTTGTTAAAGTCCAAATTATTTGACTTCTGCATAGTTTGGGTTTCATTACTCCTTTTCTGTACAGTTTTCACTGTGAAACAGAATAGCTTTGCACCACACAGTTGCAGCTTGAATGGCAGCTTTTCAAAGGAAGAAGCTTGACTTTTGCCATCCATTTAGCCTGGTATTAGTTTTTCCCTGCTGCCTTGGGTATCTGTATGACCTTGCTCTTTATAATCTGTGAAGTGCCAGAAGGCAAGAAAGTACAGCTATCCTCATTTTAGTTATTGGCAGCCAGGGAGCCTTGTGAAAGAACACAGATGCTGAAATGCGATTTAGGTACCAGACAGGCTGGTAAGCAACAAAACCCTAACTCCTTCCTAACCACTTAATTGCCCTAAAACCAGCTTGAATGTTCCCAGTGTGTTGGAGGGTCCCAGAGTGTGGGGTAGCTCTGGACATGCCTGGCAGCCTCCCTGCAGCAGTGTTGGTCCATGGTGCAGGATATGCTCATGGTGAAAGCGCCAGGCAGTGATCAGCAAAATGGATGCTAAAAAAGTCCCAAAACGAGAAACTCGCCTAGGTGCTCCCAGCCTCCGCAGCGATGAGTCAGCAGCTGCCTGCGGCGCAGGCCGTAGCCAGCTCCCCGCTGCAGCGCGCCTCGCTGACGTGGTGACCGGCGTGGTAGCGCTCAGCAAGCTCTTCTCCAGGGGCAGCTGCTTGGTGGCCAGGAGGCTGCTCACAGAGGTGGCCTCGGCCTCCTGCAGCAGGTCGGCAGGGCGAGAGCCGTCTCTGGAGTCTGTGGGTATTAGCAGTCACCAGAGGGATGAGCCATGGTTTGGGTTCAAAATCTGCTCGGTTACTTTGTCCCTGGGTGCTTCTCTGGCCCGGTGGGTGCCCTGGTGAAGCACCATCCCCTGGCCCTTGGGCTGTGAGAACCCAGGGTTCAGTTGGAGCAGTAGCACCTGAAGCCAAACCCTTGTAAAGTGGGTTGGAGAAGGACAAGCACTTGGGTTTCTAATTCCTCTGGTAGGTGTCAGATTAGGCAGGACACAGGTAGCTTGCTGGAGAGGGCCTGCATGTCCTAACTTCTTTAAAAACTCTGTTCTGAGCTTAGACCTGCTCATCCTGTGCTGCCGCAACTGAACCTGCTGGAACATGACTGCAGCCACGGGAGGAGAAGGGGGATTTGGCTGGCTGGTCCCTGGGCACATAGGGGGGCCCCAGAGCTTGGCGAGTCCTTGTGGGTCTCAGCGCTCGAGTGTGTGCACAATACCCAGATCTTGTGCCCTTCTCTAGACCCTCCTTCCCTGACTGCCTCTGCCAGCACCACAGAAACAGAGAAAGTGTGGCTTAAAAACAACTCTGCAGCTTAAAATGACTCAGCCCCAATACGGTGCCTTTGCGATGCGCTGGTCCCTGGGATGCAGTGTCAGTCTCTAAAGCCCCCTTAGCTGGGTGTAAGGGCAGAAGGAAAGGTGTGTCCTGAGCACTGCAGGGGCCTGGGCTTGCTGGGAGCCTTGTGATGGTGCCAGGAGTGCCCTTGGGGTTGAAGAGCTGGTTTCTGACCCAGCAAAAAGTGCACTTGCATTTCCCGGGTGAACGGGATGCTTGCCTTTACTTAAATTTCTTAGTGGAAACTGTGAATCATGAGCCTCCTTTCAGCATGGGTGCACATTTTCCGATTCGGCTATCTTTTCCAGGAAAGAGCATGCTGCTTTTGTTTTCTTTTGATCTTTAAATGGAAAGATTACCACCACTCTGAGGAAAGGCAGAGCTCATTCCATCTGTGTCAGAGTCCTCCTGGAGATGGTTTCCTTCAGCTTTTGAAGCTGATGAGATAGAACTTGTGGTTGGAAGCATTTGCGGCATCTCTCCGCATTGGTGTGTGAAAAAGAAATGAGGAAATGCAGAAAAGGCTCTTGAGCTTGAGTCAGCCTTGGAGAGCCGCCCCAGGGCAGTGCTTGCCTCCCCTCGCTGCAGCCCCGTTACCAGGACAGGCCGGTCCCTACAGGAGAAGGTGCCCCGGGAGCCATGGCATGGCCTGGGCCTGAGGAGCCCCTTCGTGGGGGCAAAAGCCACGAGGGATGGGGCAGTTTGGGAAAGGTCAATGTGTGGTGTCTGAGGGAGTCTTTTATGGGAGGGAAACCCAGGACTTGAGCATTTTGTTGAATAAACGATGCCCTTGAAGGAGGTCCTTATTTGCTGGACTCACAGTTTAGTCGGTGTCTCAAGCTGCAGAAGATGGTTGTCCACCACCATCTTCTCACGCTTCTGTGAGCCTAGACTTCGGAGGTGCAAGTGCAAAGAGCAAAGCAGAATTACATTCTAACCAGCACAGAACACACAACTTCAGAGGAGAGTTTACATGTTGCAAATGCCCTAACTGCTTTTCCCAACTCCTTAGCCCCAAGGACTAACTTTGAATATCAGTATTGCTCTTTAGGGGCAGTGAGGCTTTCCATTTTGGTTTAAGCTTTGAGAGTTGCTTATTTTGGCCTTGTTGCATCTACTGGAGTGCCTGCTGGGCTAAGGTTTCCTCCTGGTGCAATACAGGTGTTTCTGTGGATGTGGCTTGTCCAAGTGGGCAAACCACTGATGCCTGCAGCTTTTCTTTGTGGCTGTGCTGTGTTTATGGGGTATGATATCCCCAGAATCCTTCAGGGATAATCCGTTGGATGATCTTTGTGACCCTTCTGGACCCCCCATCCTTCCAAGAGGAGCAGGGCAGCCTTGGGCTTGGCTTCTGTGTTGCTGCACCTGTGTAACAGAGCAAGGGCTGCCCCATGGCTCTGCCCAGGCTGCTGCTTTCTGGTCAGCTGCAGGAGCGCAAACAGTGTCGTAGTTCCTCTGAGTATCAGAGAAGATAAACATGATGCTCAGTTTCATCTTCTTGCATGACAGTGGGTAGACTGTCTAGAAAGAAGGGGCTGAACAGCTCAAGTGACTTGTGTGGAGTGTCTCTTGGCAGTTAAAGCTAAACCAAAGGCAAAATAGGATTTAGATCCTGCTCCACAGTAAACCTAGTGTTGGCAAAAGTCCCCACTAACCAGCTGGACTTATTTTTAAATAATGTTGTCTGCATTTTTTCTACCTTATTTTGGATGCATTTTCTCCATGCCAAGTTATAGATTCACATGTATAACACACTTTCCCTATATAAAATGTTTTATAAATAACAGTATGCAGTATGGATCCCAGTTCTGATTAATATGGTTGCTTTAATCTAGTTCCAGATTCTTTTCCCCTAGCCCAAAATATACTTTGAAAAAGTATATGGGTAAGAAGTATGGTAAAAATGAAAACTACTTGAACTTTGAAGTTAGTGAAGTACTTGTGTTAAGGAAAAATGGCCCATGGCATTTTGTAATAGGATCTCATATCCATTATTATATACTGGCCACAAAATCCCAATCTTGAATCTGATCATTGAAGTCCAAGAGTGTTCAGGATTCATAATTCAGGCTAAACTTCCAAACTGCATGTTCAGGTTTCAATTTCAACCCCTTTCAAGGTGTGCAGGTAGGCAAATTATGAGTTGTTCTTGTCATTTAGCCCTCTGTAAAACCTGTGGTAACCAAAGTTGTCAGCCTGAACATCTTTCACCTGTTCATACCACCTAATGCTACCTGTTCAGTGGAAGTAAGTTCAGGATAGTTTGCTAAAGTTTTTAATTCCTACTTATATGCACACCTATTGGGTGTACTGGCTTATGCATTTGTACAGTTTTCTAGACATGGACTAGGAAGATATCAAGGTCATTAAGTGTAAATGTGTATGGGGAAGGTCATAGTACAAGTAGCTCAGAAAGGATAAAGCATCTTACGAATACTGGATTTTTGTGGAATGAGAAACTAGTTTTATGCAAACACTGTTCTTAGTGTTCAAGAAAAATACTTCTCTAATTCTATTGCCTGTAGAGCAAGAGAAGAGCAAGACACAGTTATAGTGCCCTCCATCAGAGACTGCTGTGCAGTAGTAAAATGTGTTGCAGTCCAAATCCATTACATAGCAGACAGAAAAGGAAGGCTGAGGTTGCTTTTTTAGTAACTTATTGACTCTCAGAATCTCCAGTTTCCTAGGGATAATTTGGATTTTACTCATACTTCTACTCCTCTTGAGAGAGGATTTTGTAGAAGAGCTGGTCAAAATTTTCGTATTTAATTTCCTGCAAAACTGATCTTTCTTCCAAAACGAGGAGTTTCCAGTGAGTTTTTACTTTTCCAAATGTTGATCTTTTAGAATATCATGCTGCTTGTTTATCCTTCTTTGCTCCTTTTTCTTTTCTTTAATCCTTTTTGTCACTTGGTCTATAAATCCAACTCTTGTTACATTTTTATAGATGTTTTTTCATTCTGCCATCCTTTAATCTTCTTCCAGCTCCTTTAGATTTGAAGGCATTGAAGAATGGCAGAAAGAAGCTGTCCAAAAATAATCCTGGAGATTAACCATTTATTGTGTAAAGGATTAAAAGAAAGAAGAAATCAGGAAATAAAAAAAAACTTTCTTGAAAATAAAGGAACAAATAGATGCAGAGAGCATCATTTTCTCACCACATGGAAACATCTCCAAATTTGCTTTTTAAAAATAAATTTAGTCCTTTTCTTGTTTCCCCCAAAGATGCTACATAGGGCTAAATTGGCAGCACTCCCTCTCCATCTCTCTGTGGAGGCCATAGAGCCTGTTTTTCACATGAATTGCATGCATTAAGGACACGTGCAGTATAATAAAAACAGCTTTATTACAAATAAAAATCTTTATCAAAGAAAAGCAGTGATGGAGTCTGACACTTCCTAAAGTTTATTTAAATAGGCTTTTGTTACCTTGAATATAAATCATTTATCTCTCTCGAGCACAGTGTATGTATTTTAAACTACCTTGGTCAAGCTTTCATCTTTTGTCCTTTATCCAGCAGCATCTCAAAGAAAACCTCAAGCTTCTTCCTTCTTTCAGAAACATTGTTCCTTGAACTTCTTTCTCAGTAGGTTCCTTTGGCCTCTCCACTGTCACATAGGATCTTACATCTAGCATTTCTCGTAGGCAGTAGTAGTTAACTCTTTTAAACAGTTTTAAAAGTTTAAAATGGTGAAATCAGTGTATTTGTGAAGGTACAGGGGATATTTTTGCCCTCGGGAGGTTTAGTAGTCCGGAAAATATTTGGTAGAGCAATGGGAGAGGATGTAACATTAACTTAAATGTTAGGAGGCCAACGTAGATCTCTGCATAGGAGCTGGTTATCTGACCAGGTACCTAAACTGAATCCCCATTTCTTTCAGTGCTTTCCTCCTTGCTCAAGGCCCTGACTAACAGTTTGCACCTTTGCTCTGTAACACTTCCATGCAGATAGATGTTTGCCCAGAAAAGCCCTGTTCTTGACACAAGCTCATCCCTGTTTGCCCTTACCAAATTTCCAACCAACCTTTTGCCTACCAGATACACAAGCTTTGGATTTTGTGCTCTTGCATCCTTTGAGTATCTGCTTTTTTCCCTGAATTGGAGACATGCAGCACCTGTGTGCTCCTCTGCTTGTGCACAGCTGGCCTGTGCCTGCCAGATGCTGGGTGGGCTTCCCAGCAGGTCATTTATGGCCATTATGCAAGGAGCCTGCAGGAGGGGTTGCTTCCTGCTTCTTGAAGGCTTCCAGCAATTTGAGGAAGGTCAAGTAACCCTCAAACCCACTGGGGAAGTGGTGGAGGCTTCATGTCAAACTGCAGTGCCCTTATGGACTGCGGTGCGTTTGTGCTGTGAAATGTGAATGGGAGAGGTTGTGCTCCTAGTTCAGGGGCTGATCCTGCAGGCCCGAACTGCTTTAAAGAACAGCTGCAGACTTGGGAGTGATATGTTTAGCTTTTGGTAGAGCAATTCAGAATTTAATTAAGAGGAGCCCTAAGGTGTGAGGTAAAAATATGTATCGATACTATAGATATGAAAAAAGCAGGTGCCTGAGGTTCTGGGTGACAAGAAAGCCCTGTTGTGATCTCAGTTTTTGTTCCGACCCAGGTGCCGTGGCAGGAGAGCGTAGGTGCACGCTGCGCGCTCCGAGCGTGGCGGGGGGTTTGGCCGGGAACCTCGGCACCGGCCGGGGGTGTCGGGCTGCCCTGGCCCCGACTGAAGGGGAATGTGCAAGACATGGGCCGTGCTTCATGGCCATGCGCAAGGGTTGGTGCTGGAGGTAGTCTGGTTTTCCCTGCTGGGAAGTTTATCATAAAGGAGACTGCAGAAAGCAAAAACATGCTGTAGCTGCACTGGAGAGATCTACTCAAGTGACTATTGCTACTTTTTTGGTCACCTGCAAGTGGACATCTTGAACACATTGCTAGCACCTCATGTACAAGTCAGTGGGTCAAGGAGCGTGGGCAAAACAGCTCTGGACAGGACTAGAGCCATGCCTCATGGCTGAGCACAGGCCCATGGTGATTGCTCAGGGAGGGTGAGAAGATGCTGATTTCCTCCTGTCCAGGTTTCAGTAGCTGCAAACTCCTCCTGCCAGGGTTTCTGTGCCAGGAATAGCTCATACCTGCATGAGAAATGGAAAATTAGTTATGTACAGCCCACACATGTCTGAATCAGTCCAACTTCTTCTGCTTTGTACCCAAACTGCTGCTGGCTACTGTGTCGGGGCTTGAGCAGTAAGGAAGTTCCTCCCTGTGCCTATTTGTTCCTAGCCAGTGACCCTGAGCAAAGCCAGCAAATGGCTTTCCCAGGGACATTTGGGCTACCTTGTACTGTGTCAAGAATCTGAATGGAACAGCTGTATGTTCCTTTTTCCTGCATAAGATCATTTCTTTGCACTGACGTGGAGCAGTTTCACTTCTAGGAGCCAGCCCACCATTCTGATTCAAAAGCTCCCCAGAAATTTTGCTTTTTGTTTCCTTTTTCAGCTGTGTGGCAGCATAAACTCCTACATACCCTCTTGTAAGAATCCCCACCACCTAGAATGGCCAGGAGACACAGCGAGCACCCTCCCACCCAGAGGAAGCAACAGGTACAAGTGGAGGTACAAGGACCATTAGACTTAACACAACCTCAGATTCTTGGTTTCTTAGCTGCATTCACTGCTGCCATGGGCATGTACTCGCTGTTGTACTCATGGGAGTTGGAGTCGCACTGTTGATTCTGCAAACAAAATGCCAGGAATTCAGTTTGTGGTCACCAACCTCACTCATTCCTGCCTATTTTCTTTAAAGAAGGCAATTAAATCTGACTGTTTTCACTAGAGATGATAAAGTCAAATAGGCAGGCATTCACATACATAACTGGGAGCAGGACAAACTGAAAATGAAAAACACTGTCCAACAAACATAACTAATGTGCATGGTCCTCCTTTCTTCAGCCAAGCGGCTTTTATTTGAGTGGTTTTGCTGTGGAAGGGAGCTGGAATTATTCCACAGATGATTTGTTTTCCCCTCTGGAAGAAAACAATCTGGTGAATTGCTTAGCAGAGTATTTTTGCTGACCTGTGCATCTCTGCCCCTCTTGCCTTTGGTTCCCGATCTTTAAATCAATAAACAATTTTGGTTTAGAAAAATTACATCTGAGCTGCTGTCATCAATGATGGAATTCCAGCAGTAAATTACCAAGTCAGTCTCGTTGTCAACACACACATCCCATGCGAAGCATGAACCTCTCCCACCCTCTAAATCTCACTAAGTGAAGTTCCCTCTCCGTGACCCTTGTAAGGGCTGTGCAGAACTTCGTAGACTTACTTACCTTGTTCCTTAAGCAGCACACTACTACACAGCAGACACAGGAGATCATGGCAAATGCTGTCAGTCCAATAACTATCCCTGACACAAGTCCTGTAGAGATGCACTTTTCCTTTTCTGGAGAGGGGGAAGCAAAAAGTTATGGCTTGAGACCTGGCACTTTTTATTTTCTTAAAGATAACTTCCAATTTTTTTTCTTCTCTTTTTATTAATGAAATGGTAGAAGGGAGCTGTGGAGTAAGATCCTCCTCAGATGAAGAGCTCTCCTGAGGGAAAGGAGAGCAGAAGAATAGTAGCTTACCTGGGATGTATAGATAGGTTTCGTTCAGCCTGCACTCTATGTAAGGAGGGGGTAAAAACATCTCCAGGCAGCAGGTGTAAATGCCCTCATGCTTTCTCTCCAGGCTTTTGAGAACGAAGGTGGTGCTGCTGTTTGAATGCTCTGCGTGGCAGTAGGTGACGTTGCTCTCGGGAATGGCGTTCCCTTTGCTCACGTGGAGCGCGCAGATCTGCTGCTTCTCGTGCCCTTTGAAAAGGATCATGCTGAACTCGCTCACGTTTTTGGGGTTGTGGAATGTGAGCTTGAAGTCTCCACTACTAAAATCCACCACCAGCTGGGGGTCAGAGACATGAGGCCGATCTGAAGGCATGAAAATAAAAAGTAGTCACTTGCATAGCAATGAGGAGAATCCCTGAAATGAGGGGAAGCTCATTCAAATAGACCGAGTGAGCCATACAGTTTTGCCTTAACTGAAAGACCTCTTTGTTTTCCACGCTGATGGAGGCATGTTATTAAGGTGAAACCTAATTATTTCCGTGGCTATATCACCTTTTTCACTCCCAGAAAGGGAGGAGGAGAGGACAAGCATCACTGTACGCATGTGTTTACATGCAATCCAAGGATCACACTAGGCCTTCCCTAAAACATTGACAGAAAAACTCTCAGAAGTTGAGCTGATCTCATTCTGCAAATTGTTTCCATTTTTATTTTCTTGGAGGAGAAAAAGAAGAGTGAAGTGACTGAAAAAAATTAAGTGTCAGTGTGCTGTAAAAATATGACAGTTTTCTTCAGGGTCAGTATTTCTGATCTAGAAGTCGTTTACAACAATAAACCAAATTGTGCACAAGTAATTAAACAGCTTTTAAAATGTCTTACCTATGTTTTTGCATAATCGTGATGAGCAGGTGTCAGCTCCTGAAAAATACAAAATTGTTTCCTGTTTAATGTGCAGGGAGAGAGATGGAGGAAGAGGGGGCGGGCTGGGGAACGGTAAGTTGCTGCTGTGATTTTGTGACATGAGTTTCTGATGCTCCTGAGCCCGTCTGTGTGCTACCCTATCAAATCACATGATGTGATAAAATCCCAAGTTATAGAAATCGAAGTAGAAAGAAAATCAATTGAGTAATAATTAATATTGATCACATCTATCGTACATACAAATTCTTTAAAGCTCTGAAAAGTAGGTATTTCTGTTTAATTTATATTTCATTTCTACTTTTAAAATTCTATTTATATTTCACTTCTGTGTGCATTTTCTTCTATCGTAAGTGCAAAGGGAGATGAATGTAATTTTTTTCCAAAGATACAGAAGAAATCTGCTCCCAAACGCAGCAGCACTGTGTTGCTTCCTCCTGGATCCGGATCCCAGCAGGGCACCAGGATACACTGTGTCCATCCAGCCCTAAGTGCCCCTTATGCTCCATCCCTGCTCCTCAGCATACACTGAATGATCTAGTGTGAAAATGTTTTTCTGGGGACACATCTAGAAGAAATACCTGGTGATGCTGGGGGTGCACAGCAAGAACATGTTCAGGTAGTTGGTACAGTTTTCTTTCTTTCTTACAAGCTGTTCTTCTCTTCATGCCTACCAACTGCATTCAACCCTGTGTCATAGACAGCCCCGCTGGTAGCAGCCTGGCACACCTTGCATCTGTTCTGGGATTTTTCTGAGCTGGCACCTCCGTTGCCACCCACCAGGACAATGCTGAGAGAGGAGTTTTCGGGCTGGGTTAGTGGCAGGTACCGCTTGGAAAGGGTTCGTGTGTCAGTAGGCACAGGCCGGGCGCAGCAGGGGAGTGCTTCATTTAGAGCTGTTGTTTTTGCAGTATGCTCTGGTAGAAGTTTGTCCTATAGCTAGGTAGGAAAAGCAGGGTCTGCTTTTCCTCTCCCCCTGTACTCTGAGAAGGTTCTTCAAAGGCCCCTTGGATTGCAAGACACCCTGCACCAGTTCTTCATGGTGCTAAGGAGATGGGGCAGATAGTTACTCCTGCTGCTGTTGCTGAGGGTCGCCCTGTACCCAGGCATAGCGATGCCCAGCGGTGCCAGAGGCTGCCCCCTTGTCCCAGCACCTCTGATCTCGTTCCCTGGGCACCCGTGACCCCACAGCGCAGCCCAGGCTGGAATTCCTTCCTCTTCGTAGGCGCTCGGGATCAGCCTTCCTCTCCCTCCACACACGCGCAACCCTTTAGCGTCCAAGCTCTTTGCTGCACCCTGTGTAGCATCCCTGACAAGAGCATTTCAGTGAATCATACCTGTTGAATATGTTTTTAGTGCAGTGCACAAGCTGATGGGCTTCTGGAAGGCTCTGTGGTGTGTGGCTGGACAGCAGAGCCAGCTGCTGTCCCGTTTGATTGATTCATCCTCTTCAGACTTATCCTACTCTTCCCGGTCTGCTGTGCACAGTCAGCAGCCGTATCTGCTGCACTGACAGCTCTAATATCTGCACTTCTTTCAGGCTATTACTTAAGTGTGTGATAACAGACAGGGTATTTGGCAGCCTGTAGGGTGTTTGTTCTCACTAAATACCTAGTGACACTGTTAAATGCAGTTTTCAGGGTGCCCAGCTGGCCAGGGGCCAGCAGAGGAAAGCAGTGCTTCTGGGCACGGCGAGTAGTGGCAGGATCACTCTAGGATCAGTATGGACCCAGTATGGATTGTTTCCCTGCTGTATGACACACTGTAAAATACTGAAGCTGTTTTAACGTATGCGACTACCACAGCAGCCATTTTTGACAATATTTCACTCTGAAAAGGGCCTGGGTTTCTGCCGCACTGAGAAGAGCAGAGCTGAGGGTGAGCAGCAGAGCCGCCCAGCTGCAGCTGGCGAGTGCAGGTTCATGTGCAGCGTCAGGGGCCATCAGCCCCGCGGCTCTGCGCTCCCATGCAGACCCTAGACACTTGGGCTCCTGCCTTTACAAACACTTGTGCTGCAAATGACCCAAGGCACGTACATACTGCCTCTGTGGCCTATTTTCATTGAAAAAACTAACCACAACTCTGAAATAAGCCTGGCTTATCTCTAAACCAAATAACATTTAGAGGTTACTCCGTTGCCGCTCCTGAAAACTTGCCCCAGTGCTTGTAAGCCCTTTTGGCAATGATAACATATCCCTTCATCGAGTGGATCATGCTGATCTCTCGTGCATCATGCTGATCTTTTACAGCCCTTTCCTTTCTAGCAGTGATGATAATTACTGCTTTTTAACTTGGAAGCAGTGTAAGAAAAAATCTGAGATACCATTTTTCATTTCTTCCTTTCTCCTAACATCATCTCTTCACAGCCCAAGCCCCATTCTGCAGGTTTGAAGAAAGGCGGAAATGCCACTATACAGCAGCAATATTATTTACATCCTTAAAATTGCAGCCTGTTTCTCTTCCCAGGGCACAGCCCGTTGGGTAGCCCCAGCCACGTGGATGGCGCATGCCAGAGATGATACCTGCTAAATTGCCTAGCAGAGAAATACTGACCATACCGCAGGGCCCTGGTGCTGCTGGGTCCCAGCGTAGCGCTTTAAGGGCTGCTTAGGGCCCTGGAGAGATGCTGGTCACAATCCTCCTTCCCTGGCATCTCACCTGTCTTTTCAATCTCGCTGAAAACCCAGGATAATGCTGCTGTGCTAGTAGCCTTCACAGGAGTGTGTGCATGGCCTAAGGAGCTGGGGACTATTTCTTAGTTAAATAAAAGCTTAAGCTGTATGTGAAATGTCTGGAGTACTAAAACACTACTGCAGGATTTGCAACCTCTCCTATATCTGTGGCAGTTCAAAAACACTTGTAGCCAATAGCCCTTGGCACAACCTTTGGAGCCATGTGCTTCATAAGTGTGCCCACGAAATTCCAGGCCTATGGCGTGTAATGCTAAACCCTTGGACAGTCTATATATCGAAAAAAAGGACTCTTCTTAATCAGATAGTATCTATATTCCTATCTCTCTCACACTGCCAAACTGTGCGCGTTTTTCAAAGTACAGAAATACCCTCCCAAACGCGAGCAGAACTAGTACCAGCATCTTGGCTTCTCTTTATGAAGCCGTGTGTAAGACCCGAGCTCAGTCAGGGTAGCACGGAGCAGGTGAGGAATATCAGCAGGACACGCTGCTTTTCTGTGCCGGGCTCCCGGCACGTGTGCTCTGCGCCACCAGCTCCCTGGTGCCACTGAAGTCAAGAGCGCTGTCTTTGCTGCTGCTTCCCTTAAGCACCCCTAGCCCCCCGGCCCTCGCTTAGCGTCCCCCTTCATCAGGTGGATCGTATTCCGCAGAGACAGGTGCTGCAGGGAGAATAACCCAAAAAGCTACTTACCGCACAGGGCTTCAAACTGAAAGCAGAGGAGCCAGAAAGTGAGAGCCACCGACTTCATGCTTGCCTGACATAGACACAGCAGCCTTCTACCTCCTGAGAGCACGCAGAGGATTTCATGGGTAGCAGAGGAAGTGGTTTGTGGGTGACGGGGGAAATTATATGACAATCAGAATCAATTTAACCCTCTGACGACGTTAGCGCTATGTCAGCACGCACCGTCGCCCACACCTGTGCAGTTTGTGCTTTTTTCCTACTTCACGGGTTGCTGTCACAGACAGGAAGATGAAGGATTTTCTGTCACGACCTTTGATCTTCACTTCCGCAAAGATGGCTTCTCGCTCAACGCTCCGTGGCACAGGCTGCCATCTTCCGCGCCCCGGCCCCGCGTGCCCAGCGGCCAGCGGGTCGCTGCTCGAGGCACCGCAGAGCAGCCGCGTGTCTGTGTGCCTGCGTGTGGCTTTGCCCAAGCAGCTTCCGCTGCCCTTAGGTGGCTGCTGGCCTTGCTTGGTGGGGACGTTGTTAACCAGCAGGGCAAGAAGTGTCTGGCTCATCCGCATCCAATGGAAACACCAGCTGCAAAAGGGCCTGGCCAGGGCTTCACGGAAGGGATCGGACCCTGTGTGCCAAGCCAGAGCCTTCTCTCCTTCCTCTCTTCTGGGCTTTAGCCTGCAATCTGTGCGCACACGGGAAATGTTTTAGGACTCGTTGGGATAAAACGGGCTGTGTTTGCTTAGACCTGACTATTTGTGTGCATCTATAATACTAATCGTCGGGCAGATAATACCTTGGGAAAGCAGCTTCCAGATCAGGAGCATTTCATTTGTGATTGCTGTAGCGGCCAGCGTGCTGTTTGGGGTCGGTGCGGCAGCACCCGGGGCCTCAGTGTAGACAGCGGTTGTTGCTTCCAGGTGGCCGCTGAGGAGCGAGCAGAGCCGGGCGCTTGCAGTGCGTCTCCACCAGCCAAGAGACCCGCGCGTCTCGCTCGGGGCGCAAAGCCAGGGGTCCTTCTCTTCTCCTCAGCCCCAAACCCACTCCATGGTTGTGTCCCCATCCTCAAGTCTTTCTGCCTTACCCCTCTCTGCCAGCGTTTTGCTGCTGCACGAAGGCATTTGGGAGCGTTTCATCTAAACGCTACTGTTGGTTACCGTTAACACCTGGGACGAGCAGCGTGTTTCCACAGCGCCCTTCCTATCGCTCTAACTGCTTCTGCTCGCAAGCACGTGTTTCCTTTTTCCATCCTCAGACCCATTCCTCTTCCTCATTTCGGTTTTCACTGTCTTTCATCCACATGTTCCTTTCAGGGCTCATTTTCCTTTTCCTAACCTTCCTCCACTCTTACTCTCCCCCTGAAGAACTCCTTGTTTCTCCTGTCTCACTTGCCACCTCACTGTCTATAAAGAGGCTGGAAAATCCTTACTGGCATCTTTGTGCATTTCAAACTGCAGCCAGTAAAATACCAGGTTCCCGACGAATATCCACGCGTCCCTGTCAGGCAGCGCACATCGCTCTCCACCATGCCGCTGTCTTCAGGACTTCCCCCTATAGCTTCGTGCAACCTGGGCAGCTCCGCGCTCGCTGCGTCCCTCAGGAGCCTGGTTCCCGGCGAGCGTTTGCTCGTGATGTGCAGTGCACACGTTTGCTCGCCCTGTTTAACGGCCTAGCTCTTCTCGGCCCCGCCACGCGGCGCTCCCCGCCTGCCTGCAGCTGCGCCCTTGCCCACAGCAAAGCAACGTGTTCTCTCCCTCAGTAAAACCTTTTGTGATCCTTTCAGCCGAGGCTGCTGCAGTCTGTCTGCACAAACCGCGTGCCGTTGTCTCCTGCTGCTTCTCGGCCCTTACTTCAATCCCTGCCCTATATTCTCATGCCTTGGGGTCGCTCCCCCTGGGCAGGAGCAGAAAGGCTGCGCTCTCCGGCCTCTTCCTTTCCTGGCCTTCTAATTGAGAAGGGAACAATGGCTTTGGCCAGGCTATTTTTAGGGTTTGGGGACGGCTTTCAAGCCCCTTGCCAGCAGGCGCATAAACAAGTGGCAGGGGCAGCGCAGGATGCGGAGGTGTGAGCC
>NW_010585449.1:444250-462710 GCF_000705375.1 Tinamus guttatus | reverse complement strand
GGTGCCTGACATAGCAATAGCCTCAAATTCTGGCTATTTCACTGCACTGTCTCTAAAGCCAAAACCATGGACCATTTATTGCCTGCTCACAGGGTAGCCAGGTGGGAGGCTCATGTCAAATGGTTTTCTGTACCACCCACGACTCTGATAATTGGAAATGGCAAAGAGAACAACTTAGCAGATACAAGAGCAGATGAAAATGAAAGTAGAATCTGTGTGTGTGTGTGTGTGTGTGTGTGTGTGTATGTGTGTGCAGAGAAGTGTATCCTGAATGTCCGCTCAGCTGCCACCAGGACCTCACTGTCTCTCTTTCCCATATAGGCTGACGTGTCTCCTGGCTGCTAAAAGGCACCTGAAAACAGCCTTCTCCTGCACCTGGCCAAGCAGCTCTTCCTCATTGTTTAGCAGTTCAGGTAAGATACTTGGTTATGTTTTTAAACTCCCCATTCTGATGAGCACACCTCTGAGACCAATTCCTTTAGTCTCTGCTTTTCACATTCTTCCCAGAAAGAGTCATAATTTCCCACGTCACTGTGTTTTCTAGGAAGTATGCTGACCTACAGTGTGTATTTTTCATATATTAGTACTTCTGTGATTTGACAGAAAGTCATATCCAAGTTGCATTTGTCAGTTCTTCTGTGGGATGGTCATGGTAAGATGCATGAGGAAAAAGCAGAGGGCTCAAGGTCCTGGAGGGCATCACAGGGCATCAGGGGAATGGAAATTTCTTGAGGTCTGCACTCTGTCTGTTCAGAAATAGCTCCTATATGAACCTATATGGAGCTAAGCATAGATATCTCTGTAGACTCTTAGGCTGCATTCATCTCTATAGTGTCAGGTATAAATATTACAAGTATCATTGTCAATAAAGTCTGAACTGAAAACTCACTTTGGTCTTCATGGCTACATCAGCTGATTTGAGTGTACTGCTAGAAGACTCAAAAGCAGAGCCAGCTTAGAACAAGAGGAGTATGTTCTTCTGTCATATTTATCTCTGGGAATACTGGCACAGTTGTGAGGAAAGCTAGGGAAAATTCAGTATCACAGCAATATGAGCAAGACGGGAAAAGCTGGGTGGAAGGTTTCTGACTACAGAGCTTCAGAACAGCCACAGAATTTGGGCAAAGGCATTTCCAACAGGATAATTAATAAACAGTTTGCCAGGAATTCTTTAAGTGCAAAAGGAACAAACATGAAGTGCTGCTGCTTAGGAAAACCTGCTCTGCTGACCCACTTGCTAGAAGAGACTGCAGTAAGATCATGACAGGCTGCGTGTCTCAAAGAAATGCTGGTGTCCAGAGAGGGATTAGTCGAGGCAGATGCAGGAGGCCTAGTGAGTCTCAGCTTTCCTGCTGGAACTAAAGGTGAATTGGAGTATGCGGTAGTCCTGCACTGACACGGATTCACTGCCAGCTGTGGCCATAGGTCATGAGATTGTAGACACAGGTCCAAAACTTCTCTTCACCAGACAGGGACAAGCTTTGGAAATCATTTACCTGAGCTCAGTGTTGATTGCCTGAGGAAAGGCAGCTCTCACACTCAGTGTGTGGGAATTGTCCAGGAAGGGAAAAATGAGGAAAAACGTGATTCATGATTTAGCCATGAGGTTCAGCATACCTGAGTGACTTAACTCTGTGGTGAGAAGAGAGCCAGGAGCCTGGCTGTCCTGGGTGCTGATGTCCCTCAGGAACGTGGTGTGAGGCCCTGGGCCCATGAAGATGCATCTGCAGCTGTGGAACGGTGCTAGGTGCTGCGGGATGTCTTGGCTGCAAGCTGAAATTTTGGTGGTGAAGAGCCCAAACAGTAGATAGCAGGAGAGTAAGTTTTAAGCTCCAGGAGCTTTGTGTGTCAGCTACCGTTTAGTGAGTGAGAGTGTCAAAGAGGTACCAAGAAAACAGGATTTGAAACTAGGGCTAGCTTTTCATATAAACACGTACAGGAGAGGCAGCCAAAATGGTTACGGGCACCTTCTGCGAGTGACTCTGCTGGAAAGGCAACTGGTGGCACCTCTGAAGGACCTCACGCAGCTCTCGCTGGACAAACAGGGTCTCTCCTGGTTTTAATGGTGCCTCCGAGGAGGAGAGCGGCGGGAGGAGCTCGTGGCACGAGCAAGCCGGCTCCTCTCAAGGGCAGAAAGCAGGGCCAGGGGGTGAAGGTTCATCTTGTCATCACTGCTTTCTAACATGTAGCCACTTCCTGCCTCTTCTGAGAGCGGTGAATAAGAAATAAACTTGAATTTGGGCAAAGCTTCAAGGTTTTTATTGAATGGTACACAACTAATAAACAAGATTATACAGCATCAGTATTTTCACGGAAAACAGACTCAGTTAAACACAGCATCAGACTTGTGCCTTTTGGATAGATGCTAATTTAGCATTTGTAAAACGCAAGGCCCCCGGCAGCGGCTCGGGGCAGCAGCGCGCGCCGCCGCCGCGGCCCCTGCCCATGGGCCTGGCCTTGCAATGACCCCCGAGCCTCGGTCTCAATAGTGTTTGGCTTTCTGGTCCGTAGGCAAGGTGGAATGTGACAATAACATGTTCAGCTGCAACAGCAATAGGTCTTAATGCTATACATATACATATATACATATAGACTACATATTGTTACAATACAACTCAGAGAATCAATGGCCCGGTGTGGCCATTTTTATGTGACAGAGCTAACCTTGAAATATTAATGCATAAACTATTTATTCTCCTCCAAACCATAGAAGTTACAAAGAATACTCTCTCTCCTTCCTATACACCTTTGTAATAAGAAAATTAAGTTTATTTCTTTAGCTTAAGTCCATTAGCAGACTGTCCACTCCAGCTAGGAAATGGACTTGCTCTTTCTCCCTCTCTCCGTGTTTCAGTTAACGGTGATATGGAACGGAATCACCTTTTTCTCTGTCGTTTCCGGAGGCATTTTCACATAAACCCCAGTAGTGAGCCGCCGCCTTCTCTGTATCTATAAAATAAGGGAAGAAAGTAACATAAGCCAGAGATCGCAGCATAATAAGGTCTGGCACCTTTCAGAGAAAAGTGCTGAGTGTCCTGCTGCCTTTACTGAGTAGGAGGTTTCCTAGTCACCTTCCCCATCCCCTGTCTTTGTAGAGGATCCCGTCAGAAGGCTGGAGGGAGTGTCAGGGATTACAGGGGGCATTCGGGATAAGACAGCCCTGCCAGCCCACAGCACTTTGAAGCTCTTTGGTTCTCAGCTCGGGCACTGGGGTTGTTTCTAGCAGACTGCGAGCACTGCGGCCCCCCGCTGCAGGGGCACCCCAGCCCTGCATGTGGATGGCCCTCTCCGTGTGCAGCCATCTCGAGTGTGAGGAGAGCGGTCACAAGAGGAGGACTCTATAAATTCAGTTGCTCTCTGGTGCTCTGGCAGCGCAGGACAACCAGAGCCAACCAGCGGGTTGGTCCCGACAGCCCTCCCTGTTCTTATTTCTCCCTGCTTGCCATAGGGAGGGGTTTGACACCAAGGGGATTAAATGGGATGGGGCTCATCCGGTGGGACTTACCGCTTTGCCCACGATGACAGCTGAGATGATGATACTGTAAAGAAAGAATCCTGAGGCGGTTGCTCCTAATCCCCAGAGATATATGGCAGTGTCTGGACAAGGTTCTGGATCTAAAACATCACAGAAATGGTATCGTACATTAGTCTCATAAGAAAGCCCCTACATCCCATGATCCAGCCTCTATGCTGCTCTTGTCTGGAATAAGCTTCCTTAGGATACTACCGGTTTTGAGCTCCGAGCCTCTGACCACTCAGCCTCCAGGGAAAGTGGGCCTCATCATTAGGGTAGTGTACAGCTCACCCTTTGCTATAGCTGCACTTACGTAGGTGACTGCCTGGACATACATATGCACTGTGTGGTGTTGCTGGCACCGCCAACATCCATGCAACTATAAATGCATCCCAAGGCTGTAAATGTACCTACTTGAGGTGACTACCGGCACATCGTAAAGAAGTAAGAGCTAGTCCGGGGTCTCAAAGCCCGATTCAGCGTTCATCCTTGCTTCTTACAGATAGGACATTGAAGTCTAATAAGAGCTCCCTTAATCTGGGCCTTGCACAACAGGGTAAAGCACTTGGCTTACCAATGACATAGAGGTGCGTCCCGTTGCCCGTGTTCATGAAGTAGGGTGGAGGGTACATCCGCTCCATCTTGCAGATGTAAAGGCCGGTGTCGTTGGCTTGCAGGCCCGTGAGGGTGAGGGTCACGTTGTTTCGGCTGGGGCTAACGTGGCACTGCATGACCTCCTCCACGCTGAACATTTTCAACTCCATGGTGTAGGTTGAAGCGCAGATCTCGGTGAAGCGGTCGCCCGTCTGTTTAAGCAGAGTCACTCGAATCTCCTTTGCATTCCCAATGTGCTTGTACTTGCAGACCAAGCTGGCAACTCCCTGTCTGTTGGCCAGCACCATCGCTGGCTGAGTGACTTCCATCACTGCAGGGAAGCACAGAGCATGATGGCAAGTGAGCTGTGAGGGAACGCTCTGCAGGCATGTGTGAACATTACTTGAAATCTATGCAATAAGAAAGAAGTCCTATCGCCTCCCGTCATCCATGGGTAATTCCTAGAAATGCTGCTAAATCCTTCCAAAAAAAAATCTAGGACTTCAGTTCACATCGCGACTGCAATAATATACTGAAAAAAATACAAAGAATTACTTTCATTACAGTGAAAAATATTATAAACCTCAGCAATCCTTTTTTTTCGCTTAAATAGTAGGTGGTGTGGTCCATGGACTGCAGCAATAGTCTGTGTGCTTCAGTGAAGCTTGGAAAAACAAAATATAACTTTTTAATATATATATGTATATATGCATACACGTAAGAAAGAAAGAAAAAATAGACCTTAGATGCTTCTGACGTAAGGCTGAAATTTGAATTTTTAAATTAGAAATTAAAACCACAGTTCCTACTTGCTGGAAATGAACATGCTGACATACAAAAAAATGAACAGTTTGTCAGGAATATGCAACAGGAGCACCAGGGTACCAGTAACACTGAACGGAAAACCTGTGTGTATGTTTTCGTTTCTGATCATTTTGCTCCTTATTTTCAACTACCAATTCCCAGACAAGTACAGAGAAATTCTCAAGCACGGTCCAGCAACACAGCAGAGCCTGCAAAACATGGTGCCAAAATGCAGTTACAAACCTTAAGGGAACACCAGCCTACCATGGACATCGCTGGCTGCTCGTTGCAGCTGCTGTTCCCTGTATCACTACACCACGAGAAGGCAGTGGCCTCTGCCTTAGTAAGCTGTGAGGATTCAATATTATTTGTTCAATTCCATTTGGTACCAGTGTGTATTTAGGCAGGGCTTTTCTGTAGTTCTGCAGTGCAAGAGGCGGGGAGGGAGGGGAACAGAATCTCTCCTTGCACTCCAGCCTCTGTCCCCACATTATCCGCTCCCTACAGCTCCACTCACAAGGCCTGATCTGGCAAAACCTTTTCTCCTTCTTGAGGTTCTCTGAATCCTGCCCAGCATCTCTAGAGATGCTGCTGCTCTCAAGTGTCCGGCTTTCCAGATGCCTTGCAGTGCCCCAAGGCTCCTGTGGGGAGGTCCTGTGTCACCTCCCTCTCCCTGCTGTCCCTCTCCTGGCAGGCCCTGTCCTGCAAAGAGGTGAAACTGAGAAAATGTAGGCATCCCCCGCTAGCTCCCTTGCTCCTCCATCTACCCACCTTCGGCGACGGCAGCGGCTGTGCAGAGGAAGGCCACGGTGAGCAACAGTGAGAGCATTACTGCGCTGGGACAGGCGCTGCCAGGGTGAGGGCGGCCGGTGCCTTCAGACTCGGAGCCAAACTGGGAGTCTCAGGAGGACTGGAAAGAAGGCGACACCTTTCAGGGTACTGAATCTTCGAAATGTTTGAACCCACACAGAATCAGTGTGTGTATATATAGCTCTGATCCCAGATGCTGTCCCTGAAAGTAATATGAAGCTTTGTTTTGGTTTTACGAGAAAGGAAGTAGTGGGTTTGATTAGTACGTGCATTGTTAACCTCAAACAGCATGAACAAAAACAACTATTCAGCAGATGGAAAATCTATATTCAATCTGAAACTGCCATCGATTCTGCTGTAAGAATTGGGGGAGGAAAGGTGCTCGTCCAGCAGAGCAGCTCGGGCGCCGGCGCGGGCAGCGCTGCCCGCCGCAGCGTTCAGTGCGCGCAGCCGTCGGGACGCCGCACGCACAGCCGGTCTCTGCCTCGCGCCACGCGCTCGGTCCGTGCGGGACGGCCTTCCCGGGAGGGCTTCCCTCCACCCCCAACTCCCTGCCTTGTTTTCATGCTCCTGCTTTTGATGTTCGAAACTGCTGTCCCCTCCAAAAAAAAAAAAAAAAACCTACAATTGCAAAGGCCTCGTCTTTTCAGATCAGCAATGGAACCTGAATTCAATGAATTGAATGAACCCAGCCTCTTTGGGTTTCTGTGCTTCCAAAAGACGTCTACCTAGATGTGTAGCTAATGACTTGCACACCTGTACGTACGCTTCCCCTACCTACAGACTCTTCTGTCTACGTTTCTTGAGCTCAACAGATGAAAAACATCACAGGAGCTTTGATTATGACTACCTCTGCTTAAAGCACCTTCCTCATTTCCAGTCTCACTGGAACAGCTTTCACCCACTGGCCTCTTAAAAATCATGCAAGGTCTGAAATCTGTCTTGCTGTTTTAAGTGACAAGATGGCACGTCCATAAATTGCTGGCTAAAAAATCTTATAAATATGAAGTTATACTGAAGGTCACTATTTATTTTTTTCCCCTTTAGAAGGCACACCTTCATTTATGCATATAGGCCTAGCAGATTGAAGAGACCTACTTTTGAACTGTGATCTAGAAGAACTAATAACATTAGTTCTTAAATGGTAGCCTGCCCAGTCCAAACATACAGGATAAATATTTGATTTTGAAACCACATAAATGCATAATTATATAAGCAAATTTACTGCTTCCTTATTTAGATGGTGCAACAATTTTCTCTAATGACAGATTCATAGCCAGCATTCAAAACAAAAATGGAGATAAATAAAAACAAGACTATGGGAAAACAAAATGCGCATCCAAATAGCAAGTCAGGGTCATATTGTCATATTACTGGTTAGACAAGCTTAAATCAATTTTAATGTTAAATTTAATATTAAATAAATGGCATTGCAACATCACATACCAGAATAACAATGAGATTTATGGCATGAAATTACATGACATTTTTGTATCTAGAATAGTAACCAAATTATTTGTCCCGTGTATATTCTTGCAGTTAAACAAATGATGAATTCAAGCCTCATCAAGCATAACGTCTTCTCTTGATAGCAGAGACTGCATATTGATGGTGCAACTACCTAGTAAACATTTGCAAAGCACTGCCATATAAATGCAGCTCTCCCTGCCCCTGGTAGCCACAGTGTCTTGCATAGAGTAAGAAGTGCCGCAGAAAAGAGACTGCTCTGGCAAACGCTGTCCCCCCAGTCCTATCCACTCTGTTTCCTGGATGGGTCTTTTGCAGGGTTCCCTACCAGATGCTCCTTCTTTTTAACCTTGTTTCTCCTTAAAAGCTTCCCGCTGTGATGGCTGCTTTTCCAGTAAAGCCCAGCGTATCTCCCTGTGGATCCTCCTGAAGTCCTCCCTCTCCCGGCAGCTTGGGCAGCCTGAGGTGAGCGCAGCGCGTGCCCCCTTGAAAGGCTGCGGATTGCACCCTGTCTCCTTGCGGATCACACTTTGGACCTTGTGTTTCGAGTCCATAGATATCGCACAGCTCACGCAGCAGGATGGGGACGCAGCCCCAGCAAGGATCCCCGCTCCCTCCCTTGCTCACGACGCGACAGCCAAGGGCCCTGCGGAATGAGTGCGTTCCCGTCCCCAATGTGCTCCACACCACTGCTGGGGAGGCCCTTGCTCCATGCTGGGACTGAGCCTAAGGGCTGTCCTGCTTTCACGGCCTCTGTGAACTTGGCATGGAGGGACATGCAGTTTATGCTGAGCACTGGACCACACTACTGTGATTAGTCATAGTGCTAGGAAGTTAAATAACTAGGTTTCTAGTGTAGACCTCTGTCATTTTGGGTTAGTCTCTCACGTTTCAGTGATCTGAATTGCTTTTCTCCATTGAATGCTTGTTAGGACAAACCCTCCTGCTGACACCCTCTCAGAATTCCCATTGCAAAATCGTATTATTATTCACAAATTTAATTTCACACTTTAAAGAGAAATTGCCTCACCCTGACCATGTTTTCTTCTTCTGTGACAGGAACTTTAAAAAAAAAATGCTTGGTGAATTGCTTAAGATGTAATGGGGAGAAAAGAAGTTTAACATTTGCATAAGTATCTGGTTTCAGGATATTTTGTTAAACGCAGAATGTGAGATCATGTCTTATTATGCTAAACAGTTCACGTTTTTACCATGTTACTTTGCCACAGACCTGTTGGGGTTTTGAAATGCCTTGTCATTTGATAAAAAAAAAAAAAATCCAGACCTCTAAGTGGTATGGCTGAACAAAAAAATCTTTTCTACAAAACAATAGGTAAAGAGAAAAGGAAATAACACAGTGGCTGGAAAAAAGTGTTGTTTCGTTACCATTAAAGGACTAAAACCTGATCAGTGTAAGTAGAACCCTAGATATGACCAAGTTTGGTGGATCAGTCCTGGTTCCTGAGGGAACCACAGTTCACATCACAAAACCACTGATTATTGAATCTCTGAGAAATGTGGCCTTTCTGTGAGCCCTGGCCTGGCTCTGCAGAGGCCGCTTTCTAGTCTCGAGCCCGTGCCCTCGCTGTCGCCTCAGCCAAGCCGCGAGCAGAGGCGGCCTCTGGCTGACAGGAATTCTCCTTGCAGCCCTTCTCAGCGGCCAGGAGGTCACTGCTGCTCTGGGGCCTGTGGCAGAAGCGGATCCAGGAGGACTCGAGGTGCAGGTCGATGTGCGAGAAGGCTGGTGTTGCCTTGATGCTGCAGTTGCTGGCCCTTTCTAGAGCCCAGGCTTCATTACACCCGCTGATATGGAAGCCACAGGCCTGTAAAGTTAATTATATCTGACAGTCTGTCCTGAAATTTAGAGCATTCGGGTTGTCTAACACCGAGGGAAACTTGCCTCCTGGTGTCCCCGGCCGAGAGTTCCCCGTTAGCACTGGAAGTCTACACAGTATCCCTCATCTTGCTGGTTTCCTACACGTGATCTGCAATGGTGCATGCATGCCCCCATAGGAACCAGGATCTCCCTCTATTTAGAGTGTGAGTGCATTGCTCCAAACAACTTGCTGTTAAAATACAAGATCTGGGACCACAGGAAAAGGGAGAGAAACAGAAGTCTGTAGGGCTGATAAAGAGGGCCAAATAAATAGACTAGTTAAGTCCCTATTAATGTAAGTTCCTAAAAACATTACTACTGGTATAGAGAACCACAGGACTAATGCAGGGCTCCTGGAAAACCTTGTATTAAACCTTGATATTTAACATTTATCATGTAAAGGACTGAAATAAGTTTATCTATAGGAGAGAGTGCTCCAACTCTGTGGACATATAGACTGCAGATACTTGAATATTGGGAGACCTAACAAAACCAGGCCCGGGCCCAAGCTCACGTCCAGGGAACGGATGGGCTATTCCAAGCCTGTGAAATGATGACAAATGGGTGCTGAGGAGCAGCTGTGCTCCCCAGAGCCTGGAGGCCATTTCTGCAGAGTGACTGAGAGGTGATGGGTGGGGTGGAATGGGCTGGAAAATGAAGTGAAGGAAGGAAACCCAGTAATGTGGCAGAAGAGGGGGAGCCAGTGGAGGGAAGGAGGCAGGATGACAAGGTGCTCAAAGCGGGAGTTCACAGTAACATCTTAAATGCACAGCAGAGAACCAAGGCTTGTCAAGGACGGGAAATCAAAAGGTAGATTGGGGTCACGGGCAGAAGCTTTTAAATGTGTTTTGCCACATCCAGCCACATACACAGTCAGTCTGTCTTGCCCATGCAGTGAGCACATCTCAGGACTACAACACGGGTATCCGCTTCCCAGGGACACTGGGTTTGGGAAGAGAAGGTACAAAGCCCAGAGTGTCTAAGGGAAAGTCTAAAGAAGTCTCAGGGCTTTTGATGAGATGGAAATAAGGAAACGAGAATGCTGAGAGGGAGAAGGATGCTTTAGGGGGAAATCTGAGCAGCTGGATTAGTGAAGGGCTGGCTGTATGTAGCTATGGGTGCTTTCAGGTGTGAATGTTAGGCTAGGAGTGAAGCGTATTCCCAGACAAAAGCTGCCCAGAAGCCACTTACAGACAAGAGTGCATTTTAGCAGAATCCAGGCCGTGCACTTCCTGCCTCCCGTTCAGTGCTGCTCTTTAAAATCTGCGGCCAGAGCAGGGAGATCTGGAAAGGCAGCACTGAGGAGTGGGAACCCCCTTCCTGGTGCTTCAGAATCACTCCTGGTTCTAACCTCCCATCACGTTTCTGCTTCCCACACTCTCTCCTTGCCTCTTCCTTTGTAGTTTTACCCACAACAACCATGGAACAAATAGTGGCTTTATGGTGGGATGTTATGTTGTTGAGAGAATCTGTTGCTGGGCATTGCATCTAAGGGGTTGTGTTGAGTATGGAAATGATTCGCTTGATCTGCTTGCCTTTGGTCCATGGACCATCACACGTTACCTGAAGCTTACACCAGTGTGTGCAAGGCTTGCAAGTTTGTATTATAATATGTGATAAATCATAGGCCCTGGAAGACAGAGATACGGAATTTCTGGCACAGAGTTGTATAACAGATCCCAGGCTTTGCAAGAAACCCTCTTGTTTTTACAGTGTAGCAGTTCCACACAAGAAACATCATTCTGTAACCCAGATCCCTGTGCAGGTGGGATGCTCCAGCTAAGCGCTGGGTTGGTGACTGGAGTCATGCAAGTCAGCAAACTGAAAGCAGCTGCTATTCTCTCCAGAATTACCAGCTACAGGATTTATCCTTCAGCCCACTCTTGCCTGCAGAATCTGGTCTCCTTATCTCTCTCTTGCAAGGCCTTACCCTTGCAGCAGTGATACCTCCAACTCTCTTTGCCTCCCCTGGTTTGCAGAGTGCTTGGAACAACATCTCTGGACCTTGGCAGTTCCCCTTCCCAAAGTCCACACCAGGACTGAGTGTGAAGCTGAAAAATCGAGATGCTAAAGAGGCCGCGCTGGCAAGGGGAGGCCAAGTCGTTAGTTAGCCAAAGTGACAGCCTGGAAAAGCTGACAAGCTCTTGCTTCCTCTCCCCAGAGCTCTTCCTTCTACCCCTGCTTGCCGGAAGGGAGCTGCTCCTGGCAGGTTCGTCTCCCTCTGTCCTTAGCCAGCCACATCTGCAGCAGGTGGTGGCAGGGGAGCCGACTTGCCCTCCTGGTCATTAGAGCTGAGTGCTGCTTAATCCCTGCTGTGAAATCCTTGGTAGGAAATGCTGCAGTTTAAAATTCAGATCCAACTTCCCAAGGAGCTCCTATCATTTGGGCCACAGGGATAGCGGATCCCAAAGGGTCACAGTGGGTAGTCTGCCTTGTACCAACGGTGTTTGTGTTCCTGAGGAAAAGAGGTTATGAAATGGGGCTGCAAAATCAGTAAAAGGGGAGAAGGAGGAGGAGGGGCTTACAGGTGACACAGCACTTGGGGAATTTTTCTTTCAGATAACAGTGCGATTATATCTGGTGCATGCAAAGAAAACAAATGTGTTGGATTGGGTCCAATGAAAATCAAGTCCTACGCAAGCCTGGGGGAAATGTTTTTGACTTTTATAATTTTAATGCGATGTTGGAAGAAAGGGGGAAATTTTTGAGAAAATGCATGTGTATCTTTTCCTAAAGCCTTTTATTTTCAGCTCCCACAAACAGTATTTTTCGTTTCTAATTCATCAGTTCTTTTGCAAAGAAAGCAAAAATATCTTAGACATTGTCAAAATTACATGCTTACCACTGCCCTGCCTAGAGCTACTACCAGGTAAACTGAGAAGAATGTGAAGGAAACCCTTTAGAGCAAGAGGAACTGCAGATAGGCAGAGCTTTCTTGAGAAAGTTTCACTTCCTAAGGTTTTTCGCTACGTTTGCTCATTTAAATGGCCATCGTATTAACCCACTTCTTCACTTTTCAAACGTCAGCAACCAACTGATGTCTCAGAAAAGCAAAGGCGTAAAGGCGAAGGCCAGTTCCCATTACTCTAAGAACCCGACGGCGTCGGCAAAGTGGGTTCTTCCCCCGGCCTCGTGAGCTGGCCTCGCTGCAGGGTGCGACTGCTCTGGTGCAGCTATACTGGTCCCTTTGGGGGAAATATCGCCAGGGAAATAGCTGGCAACTCCAGCTATGGCCTTGGAGCAGGAGAGGGTAGGCAGGCCCTGGGCCCCCTCCATTCCTGTTGCTCCGTTCATTCTATCGCTTTTCCTCTTAAAGAACTACTGCACCCAAACGTTCGGAATGGGAGACGGTGAAATGCTACAATCATATTTTTAAATTTCAAGAAAAAAAAAAACTTCAGAGTTTCCAATGAAACAGTTCTTTCAGTTCTTTGCAACATTTTCCAAATTAAAAGCTTTGATTTTTCACATTCAAAGCAGCATTTTCTTTCAAAAATCCCTCTTATTTTCAAATATTCAAAATATATTTAAATAACTACCATTAAAATGAAACTTCAATTTTTTTTTTATGAACAAATGTCTCATTGAAACCCTCCAAATTCTTATTTGTTTTACCTATCGATTCACAAAGAAAAAAAGAAATCTGGTATTTTCCTTTCAGGCTGGTTGAAATGAGTCCTCCTAACTTTCTAAATTTGCTAACGAAACAGCAACAAAAAAAGAAGAAATTAAACATTCATCGTGTTCCAGTGAACACCTTTCATAAACCCTCCGAGTTATGCAAAGTAACTGCCTTCTGGGAAAGAGGTGCCGAGCACGGCACGGGAGCGGCTTGCAGTGTGACTCAACGTGACCTCGCTCGCACGCCGGAGCCCTCCTCGTGCCTCTCGCTATTCAGACTTGGGCCTTGTCTTTGGTTTTTGGCTCATTCCCCTGCTGCCGCTGCCACCATCCACCTTCTCTCTTCCCCCCTTGCTCACGAGGAGATACTCTCTGTCCTAATTAGCTCTGGCAGCCGGCAGCCTCCGAGATGAAATCTCCTTGGACAGCAGCGCTGTTTACCAACCAGCAGCCGCCTCGGCCGTCGCGGTGCAGCCGAGGGTTTGGTGTCGGCGCTGCTGGGTGCTTTGGAGTCGCTAAGAGCCGCCCATGGCGACAGCAGCCTCGTCCAAACGCAGGCGGCAGCCGCTGCCAGGGGAGCCGACTGCTCGGCCTGCGCCGCCACCAGGCCCCAGTGTCACTGAGCCAAGCAGCAGCAGCCTTCCCACCCCAGCCTTTCGCTCAAGGGGGGCAAAACTGCCCTTGTTTGGCCTACTGAGCAACCGGGGGCTTCCCACGCTTGGCAGTGGGACCGGCAGCGCAGCACGAGGCCTCAGCATCTCTCAGAGGCAGAGCCCGTGCGGCACCGAGGCCGCTGAGCGCACATGGCTGGGCTGAGCTATGGAAGAGGGCAACATGGCCCTGATGCATAAATAACGTCCCCTTTTCTAGGAAGAACATACCCTGTGGCCCTCAAATCCTCGCTGGCTGCCTGCCCTCCCCCTCGTACCCACCCACAGGTACAGGCCTTGCGTCCACAGCCTGGTCATCCTCGCCATCGCCTCAGGTCCAGGCGTTGTGTTGCCATCTTTCTTTGTGCCTGATGTTTGCAAACAGCGCTGTGGTTGCTGTTGTAATGGGAAAGGCAGGCGGGCACCGGTCTCTGTAGCTTGCCAGCCCCAACCAGCGGGAAAATGAAAGCGGGGAGCATGTGAATCTCAGTTGGATTTTTCTACATTCAGCTTTTTGCCAAATTACTTAAATATTAAATTATTAAATATTATTTAACTTAGGTAAAGACTGCTATAAATGGATGACAAAGAAAAATCGGGTTGGCACCAAGTCAAATGGAGTTGAGGACACCGCGGTGCGTTCTCGCCGTCCTCCCTGGCGGATGGCAAAGCGGTGTGTGCTCTAAACGCCCCTTGGCGAGAGCGCTGCGGGTTCACGCCCCGCGTGTTCCTGGAAAAGCCTGCGGAGGCCTTCCCGAGGAGCCCCCTCCGCCTCACGTGCCTGAGAGCTGCCGGTTTCTAGCAAGCGTCACCGTAACGCAGCTCTACCACAGGCAAATGTCACTCAGCATCGCTGTTCTCAGAACTGCCGCCGTGACACGCGGGCAGGGATGACAAACACCCAGGGCACCAGTGAAACCGAGGGGGGCCGAGTGCGTCCCTGTGTCGGAGCGGCTCCGCAGGTCACGTCGCACGACGCCTTTGGGCAGGGCCTGATTCTCTGCTAGTGACCGTTCGGCCATTGCCCTGCAGTTGTTGGAGTAACTGCAAGCTGGGAAGCACAACTCTGAACCAGTTCGTTAGATCGTGCAAAACTTTTCCCAGGTTTTTCTTACCGTAGGCCTTTGCTTACTGCCTGAAACCAACGAGAGCCACGGAGTGGCTGCTCTGAGAGCTTCACTGAACTTCTAGAGCCTCGAGTCCCCTCCTTTTGCATCTGCAGAGAGGACTCAGTAGCCAGGCCCCACATCTCCTTTTCTCCCCTTCCCCACGCCCTCCCATGTGGGAAGCATCTGAAGGAGCCTGGGAGCCTGCTGATCCTCAGCCTCTAGCAGCAGCATTTGCTACTTTCGGAAATGCATTAGATTCCTCAGGCCCCTGGGGAGAGGCTGGGTGGGATCTCAGCGGAAGAGGCACCTCCACACTCTTTTTCCAACATTTTACTTTCCTACGCTCAACATAAAAACTTCCTACATTGAGCAGGGGTTTGCAGACCCTGGGGGATGGGGACACCCCCAGGCACCCTGAAGCAGATAGTCTGCCAGCAAAGATGCACAGCTTCACCCCACGGCAGGCTCCCACCTCTGCTCCTGCCCCAGAGCAGTTAGCTGTGGGCTAAAACTGAGGTGAGGCACACTCCAAAATCCCTGGAGAGCTGCGAGCCAGCTCCATGTGCGCGCTAAACACATGAGGGGCAGAAGGATCAGCAGGTGGAGAAATGTGTCTGACTGAGGTAGCAGGAGCCCCTGCCTGGGGCAGCAGCCCAGGTAGGAGCTGGATGAGGCTGCGCCAACAGGATTGGGGGGTGCCACATTTATGCCTGCAGTTCAGTGTCATTTAAGTTGGCATAAGCCAGTTTGTAGTCTCATAGAAGGACCCTCTGTCTGCCTGTCACACGCACCTCTTCATAGCTGCATTTTCCCTTGTGCTGCATGTTTCCCTTCCCTTTACTTCAGTAAACACAAAAAACTGCCCAGGCGAGGGCAGGATGGTACGGGCTGTGCTGGGAGAGGGGTTATGCCAGTACAAGCCCTAGGGCAGCGCGCGCCTCACACCGGGACCCCCATATCATAAAAAGATGCTGGAAGTGTGGATGCGGTTTGGTGTCCGTTCGGCTGCAGCTGCAGCCCAGGGCTTTCCCATCTGTGCACCCCCTAGCAGCCCTGGAGCAAACAGGAGCATCCTGAATGCTCTGACTGGGGATCGTGGAGGAGAAAAACACGATCTCCTCAAGCCCAGTGGGCACTTCTTGCTTACTGGCCATGGCTCCAAAGCTCCTACGCAAGCATGAGCTGTATCCGTTAGTCCAGGGGCAGCCCTGAGGGCTGCAGGTCTGAAGGGAGGGAAATGACTTGCACATTTTCTTTTTAGGTGAATTCAGTCATTTTAAATCACTCTGCCTTGCACAGTTCTGTCACTTCCAGTTAGTAAACCAGATTAATTCCTTGTTTGTGAGCACAGTGATCTATTTAAAATGATGATGGTTCCTATTTTATCCTGCAAGGCAGTTAGGCAGTGGTGATCATTAAATTTCAGGAACATAGTCTGTGCTTCCTCGTTTTCTCTCTTACTATTACATGCTCCTTCTAATTGTTGATTCATCGAAGTGAAACATTTCCGTCATTTCTGTATCTCTGTGGCTCAAAGGTTGCCCATGCATAGAAGCTGAGTTTGCCTTATTATTTTGAGGTTTTTTGTTGAGGTTATGGGTATATATATTTTTAACCAAGGATATGCCAATCATATATCAATTTCTAGCCTTCTGTCATTAATCATGTTGCTTGACCTTTGCATGTAAGAGCTCACTGGTTTGTTACAAAACCCCATATGTCTGGCTGTTTCACACACATCCTCTCCACTATAATTAGCAACTGGCCAAAGCAAAAATCCACACTCTGAACACTGCTGAGTAGCACCCAAACATTCTCGTTTGCATCTCCTTTTCCATCATGGATAAGTCAAACTATGCATCCAGACAACCTCTCAATAGTGAGCGAATAGCACTTTTACCTGAAATGGTTAAAGCTTTGATGAGAAACCCCCTGTGTTCAAGGGGAGAAGCTGAATGTCTGTGCACCAGTATAGCTCCTGGCTGTGCCTTTCCCTCTGTGAGGCAAGATTACCTCAGGGAACACCTCAAACTCACCAGAGTTCACCTTAGAGGATGGCTGATGTCTGTTTAGATGAATGGCACAACCCTCCCTTCCCCCAGTTACCATGTCTGAGTTGTTCTACAACTTAGATGTGTAGCTAAGTCATTGTGATATTGAGACAGGGAAGTTTTAGAGGGCATTTGAGCTAAATAGCTCTTTAGCAGCTGTCTGCTTTTGCGAAGCTCTGGGCATGACAGATTCTTTAATTCAGTCGAGCACTTAGACCCACACAGGTCTTCTTCTCCAAGGGTTTAAGTGAAGCCTTCATGGCTTGTATCTGTCTGAGAAAGATGAAGTCTTTGAAGGCGTTGAGCTCAACCACCCCAGCCCACATGAACACCAGGTGCCAGGCTCTTCTTGGTACGGGTTCATCGCTTTGCTCAAGCCAGACACTGATAGCCTTCAAGAAAGAACACAGAAGGAGCTCATTTCCCCAGACTTTTCTTCAACTGAGAAAACACTTGGACTTAACTAGCAAGGACTTAAAAGTCATGGATAAGGCTGTGGTATTAATTGGCCATTTCCTCAGGACAGAGCTAGGCAGCAGGGCCCCGGCGTGGCCGGCGGCGCAGTCAAGCGTCATGTCAAACAAACACACAGACGCTGAGGGCCGAGGCCTGCGCCGCGGCGGCTGCAGGAGGGAGTTCCCCGCAGGGGGAACCGCTGTGGAAGGAACCGACTTGCCGTGCGCGTGCGACAGGGCACTTGGGCGAGCGCGTCCTGCTGTGCTGGAGCAATGCGGTTACTCCTTTGGTCTCTTGTTGGTCTGGCACGTGGGCAGCCAGCGTCACAAGCATTTAAAAATCAGGTCATGAAAGGGAGCGAGACATTTCTGTTCTTAAAACAGCTGTTTCTTTTGAAGCTGTTGGATTTATCCGAGGCAGGGTGAGGGGGCAGGAGGCAGGAGGAAGGACTTCCTCCTTTGAAGACAACTTCCTTAACAGTGACAAAGGAGGAGCTGAAAAGATTTCTCCTCTAATCTGAATTTTCTGCACCATCAGGACCACTCTGGCTTAGGCAAAAGTCACTACAGCCTTGAAGCAGATGACTTCCTCCTGCAGGCACTTGGCAGTGCCCAGGCGTGGGTGTCCTCCCTGCTAATAACCCGCAGGTCCCACTGCTCTAACCGGTGGGGCTGGAGGTCACCACAGTGCTGGGGAGCAGCAGCAGGAAGAGGAGGAGGCAGGTTTTCACCCTCCCTACAAGTAAATACCTCTTCTTTCACACATGGATGTCAGCAGTGATGCTTCCCTGCTCACCAGCTGATCACTTTTGCTTTCCAGCTGATGCTGTGAACTAGGCCAGTGATTGCCATGAAAGTGTCTTTATTCCCCTGGGAGTCCTAGTGGCCTAGCCAACCCAGACAGAGGGATGAATCAAGTGTAAGGTAGATAAAAGAGCATGGAAGATGGGAAGACTCATCTCAGGACAATGGCAGCATGTTAGCCCATACAGATGTCTGCATCTAAGGTAGTTTTCCAGGGCCCCTTTCAAATCAGTGGAGAGAAATCATCCTACATGCTGGAGATGTCTGCAGTGAGATGAGCCCCACTTCTTTTAGCTGCCTGTCATAGGTCACATAGTAAGTGTCAAGGACAGATATGCAAAATATTACCAAATTACAGGTATTTTCTGATGATATTTCTTCATGTTTAAATGTTTTTAACCACATGAACTGAAAACTTACAACACTGTCATTTGTGCGAGTAAGCAAATAAATAGGCAGCTGGAGACAGGGAGCTCCACCTGGTCCTGGAACCAGGACGGAGATGACAGGAATGCAGGACGTGTCCTGAACAAGAGCCCACACTGTCAGCTGAGGGATCGCGTGACATCAGGCAGGGACTGAGCTATCTCCAGGGTAAAATCTTCATGCATACAGGGTGCCCAGCTGTAGAAAAGTCAGTATTAAATACTGACGTTGCTAAATAATAGGATAAGGAGAAGAAATCATAATCTGCTGTGTGGATTT
>NW_010585449.1:393618-442277 GCF_000705375.1 Tinamus guttatus | reverse complement strand
CCAAGGGCAGGGGCTGAGGGAGTGAAGAGCCCGGGCAGCCCCTGAGTCTCCCCACACACGAAGGGCTGCGCGGCTCGTCAAGGGAGGAACATGGGACCAGCTCTCCCTCTCAGCCATTGACCGACTGCTCCCGCTGCAGTCTGCCATGTGCCCAGGCACAAGTGGGTTTCCTTCATCTGCGAGCTGACTGATTCTCTTTCTAGCATTTACCCCTCTTTTCTCAGCACCTTAATCCTGGTATGTTCATTTTTAGCCTAAAACAGGCTTAGGAAACTCCAGCCCGTGGATGCATGTGCTGAAGCTCGCTGCACATCTCTTAAACTTTAATCAAAAGAGATACTTCCCCCACACCTGCCCGACAGATTCCTATCCAAACCCTCGAGGAATCATACATGGGAGCAGAGAGGAAGTTAATAACGTGTCAATAATCCAGGAAGAGAGAGGCTGTCCAAGCAGTTAGCCAGAAACTTGAAACACATGTCCACAGATTGCTGGCTAGGGCAGGCCGCATGCGCTGTCAGGAAAAAAATAACCGGGTCTAGTTCCCATCTTCCCTCGCTTGCACCAGGGTAAATCCCACGGTCACCACTGGCAGCTCCCTGTCTTGTAACTGAGAGATGGAGAGAATATCTTCCTGTTCTCGTGTGTTAAACTGCTGCTTGACTAAGGCAGACAGTTAAGCCCAGGGGGCAGTAATGCTATATTCCCTTTTCTCTCTTTTTTCCTTGGTTATACAGCCAATTTAAAAACAAACAGCCACACATGCCAATCACATTACCATTCCTTACATTTCCTTTGTATTTTATTTCCCAGTCATTTGACTTTCATCTGTTCTGCTTTTACCCTGTAAGCTCTTCAGGACACGGAATATCACTTTTCAGCCTGTACAGTGTGGAGAAAAAAAAAGGGGGATTGATTATTACTATAACACAAGTGTAAATTTGTGATCACAATGACTGTATCTGCAGAAGAATGGAAATCATAAAGATTATTTCTTACAGCCCCTATTAGAGGCCATGAGATGATCACTGGTTAATGAGAGAAACACATTTCTTCCAGAACAAGCTAGTGCATCAGAAAGGCTTTATATCTTCCCCTGGAGCAGCCAGGCTTGGAAACTGGATCCCATTGCCAGATGGGCTGGCGGTCTGCGCGCTCGTGTTCTGCTGCAAAATGCATGGGAAAAGCCTCGGAGGTCGGAGTCCCCCGGGGTGCAGTGGGAGAGCAGGACCTAGTTTGTGAGAGAACAGTGACGCATCCGAACAGCTTTTTCCCGAAACCTCCCTGCGAGGAGGCTCCAGGCTGCTCTCCACCCTCACAGCAGCTGTGCTCCCACCTGCGCAGGAGGCCTCTCCTTCCCTCTTCATTACTTGTTCGTTACTTCATTGCTCTTCATTGCTTTTTTAATCTCCCTGAGCAGGGCCTGACCTGTCACGTGTGCGGGCCACGCTGGCGCCCGGCTGGCGCTCAGATCCGATGCCCTCGGCGAGCCGAGGCATGGGGAGGCCAGGACGAGCCCCTGGTCCTGCTCTTCCAGCTCCCGCACCGTCCTTCGCACCGCTCCGGGTTCCTTCGCACCGCTCCAGGTTCCTGTACCGTGGATCCCTGTGCATCCGCTGCCTCCTGCAGCCTGTCTGCAGCTGAGGTGCTAAACCCGGCCGTGTTGCAGCCTGCGGTCCCTCCTTACCAAGCTGCACGTGGTCCTTTGCTGCAGCTCGTGCCATTCAGCCAGGTGCCACCCTGGGTTAGCAGACCAGGGCCTCTGGGTTCGTGAGTCCTTCGTTCTGATACTTGTCTTGTGCCGTGCTCGAGACCACAGTGTTGATCATGAATTTGTTGACTGAGATTGCAACACAACATTTATATGAGGGAAGGAGACACTCCCACAGCAAGGTGCTCTGATGTGTAACTTTCTCATACAACTAATCATACCAACGTCAGCTCAATTCCTCCCCTCAGTGAGAGGACACATATATAGGAGCCTTTGCGAGAACGAGGAATTGATAATTATTGACCAGGCTTTCATTATGGGGGCTATCAAGGACAAGTGAGTTTAATTTTTGTAAAGAGGTCAGTTTCTGGAGGAAGGCAAATTCTGCAATTTGCACTTGGGCAAGAAGCATCAGTCAGGTCGTTGGTTTGCTTGGGCTGTAGCTGGGGCACAGCCAGAGCACAGCGTCCTCCCTTGCTGGTTGAGAAGAGCTGTAACAGAACCACAGGGATTTCACCTCCCTCATCTACAGCTGAAAGGGGAAGGTCACCTGTGTTTGAGCTTAGTGACAGGGAGAGTCTTGTGAATGCACCTCATGTCCTGGGCTAAAGGAAATTACTGCAAATTTGGAGGTGGAGGAAAATCCTCTTTTTAAAAACAGATACTGTGAATTTGTTGTTTTTGAATTTTCTGATACTTATTCTATCTCAGAGGCTGGTGAGTTGACCAAGGCAAGTGACCACATAGCCAAGTTAAACATCGTTAGTGTAGAGATATCTTAGACCCAGTAAACGTGCTGTGCATGAAGTGTGATCCAAGACCCTGTGCTCTTTGTTTTTTTTTTTTTTCCATTTTTACATACATAAATAATGATGGAGAAAAAAGGACAGATGCTTGCAGCTACACGTTTACATGTCCGTATTCAAAGTGTCCCTCAGCAATTGCTATGCAGGAGATGTCCTTTTCTTAAATCCTTCTTAAAACAACAGTTTCTCCTGTCACGTGTGCGGTACGTGGTATTTAACTGTGCGTACAGAGATTCACTGTCGCAGACACCAACGTGCAAGCCCAGAAGAAACCGCATCTTCCACACACCTTGCTAGTACTCGTGCGGCGCTGGCGACCCGCTGCTGCCCCTCTCTGCTAGCATCCCTCACGGCAGCCTGGGGAGAAGGGGCTCCCGCAGACCCGGGAGCGCCCGGCGCGGAGCTCTGCCTGCTGCAGATCCCCAGCCCAGCGGGCGGGCAGGAGAGGGGAAATCAGATTACGTGCCGCAGGGGACGGGCTATCGTCATGATTTGCAAACAACCTCGAGGGTCTGTAGTCACTGTCGGCACTTGGTATCGCTCAAGTCCCTCTGTCGCCTTCTCTCTTGCTCTAAGTGTAGTAAAGCAGGCAAAACCCAGGAGACTAAATTTGGAGCTGCAGATCAGTGATGGACAGGAAATTGGATATGCATGAACTGAACAAACCATTTGCCTTCTCTCATCTTTGCTGCAGATGTTTTTCTCACAGAAATGCAACTTCTTTTCTTGCAGGTGACACCCACACATCTCCTTCACTTACTGGTGATGATAATAGCGGAGATAAACAACTGGAGCTCATGCTGTTACACTTAATCTTTGTGTGTCATCGTCACCTAGCAAAGCCACAGCAGTAGGAAAACAGAGCTGTTTTCTGCTGCTCGTTTCTAACTGACGTTTCCCCACAGCCAGGTTGCTCATGTAACCTATGGACTCTTTGAACCCACTTTCGCGCTTGCTTTCTCGCGCAGTGTGTGGGCACTGCCATGCAGGGCTGAGCTGCAGGAGGCTCTTCCTCAGCCTCTATCCTCTGTCTCATTTTGCCTCTTCACCTCGGTGGCTTGAGATCAGATCACAGAACTACAACAAAAACTCCTTAACAAGAAGTAGTAACCGAGAAAGGAATGAACAGATTTTTAAAACTTGCACTGAAGGTGAAATGTGGAATTTGCAAGTAAGAAACCCTTTAAATAAGCAAGGAGAAAAGGCAAAAATAGCTGTATTTTTAAAATCTTTTTTTCTTTTTTATTTAAGCATATATGCATGATTATTTTGACTTAAATCATCCCAGGAAATAGCTGCAGAGTCGCCATCCTTCCAAGGGCCTGCTTTTGTTGGTGGAAATTTGCTGGAGCTGCAGACCAAGCCAGCGCGTTGGAGTCACTGATTCCTCCCGCTGCCTTTCAGCTCCTCCTGCCTTTCCAGGCCGCCATGCTTTGCTCATCCGCCGCTCTTTAGAGGTGATTTGAGCAAAGCTACTTCTTGAGGCAAGCAGGGCCAGTGCGTTTGTAGCACTCGTGTTTGCAGCGCACGGGCAGGGAGCAGCAGCCGGCTGCTTTGCTCCCCGAGCTGCAGCTGCTCTGCCCGTCTCCATTCCCCAAGGGGCCGTTCCAGAGCTCCAGAGCTCCTCTGCAGCGGTCTCAGAGCGGTTTCCCATTAACCCCTTTTGCTTCTCCCATCCGCAGGGTGGATTGTTCCATCACTGGGATGGTCTTGAAATCAGTGCCAGCTCTGTGTGTGGCGGGGAGGGAGGCTCCTCTGTTGCTGCCCGCTTTTGTGTCTTTACAGCCCACTTTGTTGTGTTTTGTTTTGGTTAAGAAAAAAGAGCATTCTTCAGCATGCTGCTAATGAGGACAAGAGCTAGATGGGATAGCGGGGACACTGGTCCCTGGCCACCGCTGCCTTCCTGCGCGTCGCAGCCAGTGAGCCCAAGGAGAAGCAACGTCCTCTGCTCACTGCCTCCCCTTGGGCAGGAGGGCTGCGAAGGCGCAGAGGAAACCCAGCACGTTGTAGCACTTGCCCAAGCAACAAAAACCCACTCTCGTCTCGACCACTGGTGTCTGAAGACCAAAGGATCCCCAGGGCTGTTGCAGGCAGCAAGCGGAGACGGGAAATTAGTTCATTCTGACTTACAACGGGGCGCTGACGGGGCTGCCAGGCACTACTTCGGCTATCATCCTTGAAGGCCTGGCCTGGGCACGGCATCTAACCCTCACCCCCTTCCTGCCCTCTGTAACCTGATGCAGTTTGTAGCCACTTAGCCCACTCCGTGAGCGGTGTGGACAGCAGCGCAGCCCAGCGTGTGCTCCCCCGGCCCCTCATTTCTGGAGGCAAAGGTAGTCCTGTGGGTCGGGTCCTGCTCCAGCCCTCGGTGCCAGAGCTGCAGCGCGGCCACCAGCTCCCGCTTGGACAGTGCCCAGAGCCTCGGCCGCGCTCCAGCACCGGCTGCAAGGGAGCAGGGCAGCAGCTCCTGACACACGCACACTACAGGAGAAGGTAAAGTCCCTGTAGGCAGGGAAGACATCATTAAAAACTGGTTTGTTCACACAAGGGGGCAGAAGAGAGGCTGCATGGGAAATCTGCCTTCCAGCATTTCCTGCCTCTAATTTCTTAATTTTGCAACTTGGTCCCTTTTCTTTTGTTGTACTGTAGACTGTGATTCCTTAAGCTGCTTTACTTTAGAGTAAAAGGCTTTTGTAAAAGGCCTTTTGATCTTCCTACAGACATGAAACCAGGATGTCCACCACTAACCATACCGTTGCTGAGTGTTTCCTCGCTTCTTCGCTTTGGTGGGTGGTGGAGCGACCTTTCCTGATGGACACATGAAAGTCCTTGCAGCCCCTGAGAACATTTCTGTATGACCCAGAACAGTGTCCTGGAAGGCATGGGTGATGTAGCCACCTAATGAAATAGCAGATGGGAGAAGTGTGGTGCTTGGAAACGGCTGCTCAGTGTTTCAACACTCAGATGAATCAGGCAGAGCTGGCTCCCCAATGATGAGATGCTACCGGATAAGCCTATGAGCTCCACAAAGAAAGTTATGTTTCATTTTTATTAACAAATGGAGAAAAAGCAAGACCCGTGCCCTGAGCCTGGAGATCCAGTTAAAAAAATAAACCTTCTGGTCCCTCTGAAAATGGGTTGTGTGAAACCAGCAGCCTCCTAGGACTCTGGCAGCCCAGCTGGCCACAGTCTGCATGCCCATGGGGTGGAGGAGCCACTGCAGTGACAAAAGCACCTGACTGGGAAGGAGGGTCTGTCTGCACAGGGAAAAGCAGCTAGGAACGTTGCCCTCCCACAGCCACACACAGGCACTGACCTTGCCTTCAAATTGCTGCTGTTTTCTGTGCTTTCCTACTGGCTGCTGGACCGCCACAAAGCAGGGTTTGTACCCAGTGCCCTAAGCTGCTTTCTCATTAGGGTGAGTAACTAACCAAATCTCGCCTTGGCCGTGATTCATCTTGAATAAGCTATTTTCCAGTCACACAGGCAAAAGCCTTGCTGAAAGCAGAAAGATTTGATCTTTAGCACTAAAGCATTTGCTTGTGCACTCCTAAATCTAAGGCTTTTTGTGCCATGCTGTTGATATCGGCCGTATTGTCAGGCAGTGCAGCTGCTTCTGCTGTAAGAAGGACACGTGCAGGCGCAGGGACTCAGCAATGGTGCAAAGCTGCTAAGTGCAGGAAATGAAATGTACGGAAGTTACGGGCACCGCGAGGAGCACGTGGGGCATGGGGCTCCTGCGTGGGGGCTGACTGAAACTTTGATGATGGGAAAAATCAAAGGGATGGCAGAGCCCAAATGCTTCAAAGAGAAAACAAGTACATCTCAAATCACCTCATGGCTCCACTCTCCTATGGCGACTTGATACTCGCAGCGGAGGAGGAATGTGGTGGACAAGACGGGCTTGATAAAGCAAAGAGCGAGTCACAGGTCTCCAGGGATGATCACACGATGGTGTTAGAGATGAACAAGTTAGGTGGCTTCCTCAGCCGCTGAGTGTGGTGTGGAAATGAAAGTATAAGAGAAGATATGCTAAGAAAAGGAAGAGGATGTGATTATGGCCACAGAAGTTTGTGTTTATGGCCATAGAAGAAAGAAGGAACATTTATTAGAATCTGATTCAGGAAGAGGATATTGGAAATTTGGGGATTTAAATCAGAAGGGATGTGCAAGACTTTTGGCTTTAGTAAACCTGACCGTTGCTTGTGCTGCGACTGAGATGTGCAGGGCAGAGTAAGGCCCTGGAGCTGGCGGCGCTTGGCTGCAAGGCCCCTTGCAGCGTACGACGGTTGCTGGCCAGATACAGCGATCGCAGTGCAGGTGTTCACGCCAAAACCCCACGAGGCGGGCAGGAGAATGAAAAGTTAAATTGCAGCTCAGGGGGGAGACGTCTGCACCTGAGCTAGGAGCTGGCAGGAAACCCTGCTCACCAACCTCTGCCTTCCAGGAGGACTGGTGGCCATGTGATGAGCAGCAGCAGGGGGGATTTTCTTTACATCATCCCCCAAGCAGCATATGGACCCCAAAGGCAGGGCCGTGCTGTCCTCGCATGTTACACGTTGCCTGAGAGCAGCTGCACTAGATTAGGATCGCTCTGGTTGTCATACACGCTAATCCGCATTTGCAGAGCCCGTCTCTGGGCTTAACTTTGCTGCAGCCTCTCTCTGCCACCCCTTACAGTGGTGGATAAAAAGTATTTGCTGGTATTTCATCTCCACAGGACACAGTTCCTGTCCCTCCAGTACATTAATGTAATGGGGATGTCCAGTGCGGGCACGTCTTTCGTCTCAGTTCTCTTCATTACATTTTATGGTTAGGATGTTTCCCTCTATCAAATTAATCAATACTTGTTGCAGATGTTCCCGAACTTATCTTCCAGTATCATGTTCTAGGAACTATCGGTATGTTTGAAATGTAGAAATTACAGGAGTGTTAGGGAAGGAAAAGAAATTATACCAACATTTGCTTTAGAAAGTAATACTTTCCTCTGAGTAGCCTCAGGCCCAAAGCATTTATTCCAGATATAATTTACTGAATCTATTTAATAATTTTTAAAGGATATTACAAAAAGTATAATAAAACTCTAAGGAATATAGACATACCGAAATAGATACATTTATCATTTCTGAATATAAATATATATGCAATTTAACCAAGGAATATTGGCCCTGTTTACGCTAGCTTTCACTGCGTGTCTCCTGTCGCGCCTTACGTTGGCGCGAGGAGAGGAGGTGACGACACCGGCAAGCAGAGCCTCGCGAGGCGGTCGTGTCCCCTGCTTGGGGGTCAGGCACATGTGCTCATGGGATGCCTGGAGACGACCCAGCACCGTCCAGGATGAGAGCGCGTGTTGGTGTCATTCACAAGCAAGGGTTTGGGATGGGCAGCAAACTCAGACAAAACTTCCAATTTGGAAGCGCAAAATTTGTACTTAAATTTCAAAGCAGAAGTTGCCACGCTGCCACATCGCTATTTTTGTCTTTTCCTCTCCAAGACAGAATCTTTTTATCCAGTTTTGAAGTAAAGCAAGCATTGAATGATCTTGTGAATGATCTTTTTATTTCAAGGTGGAAATACTTATTTTCATTTAATTGTTTATTCAGTAGTACCTAAAAAAAGAAATCTCATCTCCTCGGCATGAATTTTGCATTAAGACAACCCCAATCACAGTTCAGGATTCCCTGCTAATGTAAACATGTTTGATGAAAGGAATGCAGTAAGTTTTGTGGAAGGCCCCATCCCGCTTAGGGCATTCCTAAAAACACCTTTAGGTAACTAAGGAATTTTTTAACTAGCACAAAGTTCCTTGTGGTTCCTGGAGCAGTCCCTGCAAAGGGCTGAGCACTTGCAGACTGTGCTCAGCTAGACTGTGGCAGGAGCTGAGGACTTTCCCACACGCCAAAAATTGGGGGTGAGGGGAAAACTTCCAAGTAATCTTCATTTGCTCCTAACTGGACCAAGATATTCAGAAGAGCACTGCTACAGCCTTGGTGTCAGAAGTGGGCAGATTTTCAGGAGGACTCAGCTAAGTGAGTGTCTTTCAAGTAGAAAGAAAAAATCATCATAAGAGTGGAGTTCTCCTCAAAATCTGGCCTCCATGTGTTCTAATGCTTCCCATATGACTGCGCTGCAGGCTCTGCGCTCCTCGGGTAGGCGAGTGTAATGCAAAAGGGGCTTCTCTGGATGACAACAGATCTTTCTTCTCCTCCGGCTTGTCTTGCTTTTGTGTTCTCATTAATTGCTCTCTCACTCTGCGGAGTTGTTTGATCATGGCTTCAAATCATCTTAGGAAGATTTACAAAGTGGCCACGCTAAGGACACACATGTTGAAGGGTTAGCGGTTTTCGATCAGTCTTGATTTGTCCAGACGGCCCATTTGTGTCTAGCCCAATAGCCTGGACACTTTCTGGCTGACTTTCCCTCCTGTTAGTCGAGTATGTGTGTTTCGAACTTCAAAGTGGTCTTGGGAGGTGGGCAGGGAGGGAATTTTTTTTTTTTTTTTTGCATTTTGCCACATTTAACAGTAATATGGCTTGCATTTCTGAGAAGTAGACACACAGGAAAGGAAATTAAGGGCTAAATCTGAGGCAACAGTTGTTGGGAAAGGTAAGAAGTCCTAGTTCCCCCAAGAGCTGCGCAAAATCTTAAGCGTTAAGAGGAGACCAGCTCTGAGGTCCGATGCCATCTCTCTGTCTTACCTGCCCTCAACCTTCAGCACAAGTCGAATCTCCTTTGCAGGCCCCATGGAAAACAAGCCCTGGTTAAATTTTGAATTTTTTCACGTTTGCTTTCCCGTTGTGCATACCGTCCAAGTGTAGCCAGTACTTGCCCTGAGCAGGTGCCCACGGTTGATGACAACAGAGCCGATGCGAAAGCGGTCGGCTGTCCATCGGCGCGCAGGCCAGCGAGGAGCGCCTCGCGCGGCGCCTCACGGCTGCCAGGAGCGGTACGCAGTGTAGTCTCGCGTGGGCGCGTACGAGGGGTAACCCTTGTTCTTTTGGTAAGGTGGGTGCCGGGGGGTCATGTTCATGTAGTCGCTCTGGTGAAACATTCTCTGCTTGCTTTTCTGCTGTGGGAGACAGTGTGGAAATACTTGAGCAATTAGCCTGTGCTGCCTGGGGTGAGCATTTTAAAAAGGAGAGAAAAAGGAAGCTGGGAAGGGAGAATCCTTTGCAGAGAGAGTTTTAGAGTCTTAATATGATCTGAAAAAAAATAAGATTTAATACATCTTTCCTTCTTTTGAATTAATCAATGGTGCCACCAACCATCAGCTGTATTCACTGCTGATATTTCTAGCCCTGGCTCAGGGGGGCAGAATTCCACACATTCATAGAATTGTAACACAGCTTTTCATTAAATAAGCTCTGAATTTGTCCCACCTGAGCACAAGGCTCCTGCCTCTCTGCTGAGAAATTTACAGGATGGATTCCCTTCAGCTAGCAGTGACTCAGCACAAGCCAAGCAGGCTGAGCAGCAAAGGCTTTTCTTGCTTATTGGGAGGGGAAAAAAGGAATTTACTTAACTCAGAATAAAATGAGCTCAGCTGTGTGCCTGTGTGTGTGTCAAAGCTAGTATCTACCACTTGTGACAGGAGCATGCAATGCACATGCTCTAGCAGTACCTCTTCAAGACACAAAAGAAGCAGAGCTGATGTTAATCTTTTATCTGTCTTATTATCTGGGTCTCAAAAAAATGTTGAATGCCTGCTGTATAATGCCCCAGTGAAAAAGAACAGCATCACCTCTTCTACAAATAAGAGCAGCAGAAGCAGGAGGCAGGGGTAGTCATTTGCCTGCACTCAAAGGAACTTGTGACTGTATGAGGCTAGTGTTCTGTGGTGGCTGAAGGGCTTCTTCATCATCAGTGACTAGGGACAGTATCTCTACTCTATTTCTCAGCACTATCTCTTTTTAAAAAAAATGAAATTTCTTTCCTATGCATGTACGTACCTATGCGTTCAAGTACAAATGTGTGCCCCTCTTGTATGTGTGTGATGTTGTGGGTCTGGTTTGCATTAGAAAATCTGGTGGCTGAGTCACGTTGTGCCTGCAGGGTGAGCTACCTAGTTACTGTGAGAGTACTTAAGCTTTTTCATATTAATACTTTGTATATTTTTATATACATGTATAGATGCATGCAAGTTGCCGAGTGTATACTACATATTACTTTAGCTAGATAATGTAGTTGGTGCACACTAAATATATTAGAAATTAGAGATTTAGTTGTATGTGCTTATCTCTATAGTATGGAACTTTTAATTCCCCTATTAAAATGGAAGAGTTAATTTAGCATGAGACAGATACATTTTACTAGCATGAGTGAATGCTAGACTGTTCCAGGATGAAAGACTGCTGCTTTTGGAAAGGAAAGCAGTTTTCCTCCAGGGAAGTCAGACTGTAAGAAAATAGACAAATCTTCAGCTGCTTTCAGGAGCTCAAGTGAAAAAGGCTTGCCGTGGCTGTCAAGTATCATTTTTAGGGCATTTTTTTTAACACCCATAATCTCTTCTAGGCAGCTTTATTTACATTCAACAGCACTTCAAGTACCTTCCTGCTCAGAGTAAGTGTTATGAGGAGAAGAGCAGCAGTAAGCGCAGGTGAAAAGGGAGGCAGCAAGCAGTACGCTCGCAGTGCGGCCTTGCCAGCCCTGAGGAGAGCAGACATCTTGGCAGCAAGGTGCAGGGTCGGTAGGTACCACAGGCAGAAAGCGGAGGGAAACAGTTCAGATTCTGAGTGATGGGTTTGAAACCAGAGTGTCTCATCGGGGCAGAGCCACTGCAGCATTGCGAGGCCCCTAATCCGCTTACTGCTACCATGAGGCCATCTCTGTGGTAAAGCAGGAAGAAGAGCCTCCTAACCTGGCTTCAGGCGACAATTCCTGATCCAGCCTGCTTTTCAGTAGAAACAGGCATATATTGATCAAGTGTATTTTGATGAAATGGATATGGGCTGAAGCTTCAGCTAGCAGAGAGAGTGTTTTTCTGCATCTGCAGGACTTAACGTGTCAGGTACACCTGCGTCCTTTAGGTAAAGCTACCTGGTAATGAAGTGAGAATGGATATCTTGGCACAGGAACGGAGGGGAAAGAGAGTGCATGGGGCAGAGTTGTCTTCTACACTCATCATTCCTGTCTTCCTCATGTGAGGAGAAGAGTGTGAAATAAGCTCTGTGGTTCTAAAACTCATTCAGCAAAGGCGGCCTTCTCCTGCCTGTGGCACCAGCTCGCTCTTGCCTCGCTCCTGTAGGCCTGGGTGCTAGACCAGGCAGAACTGGATGGGACCTGAGCCAGCCAGCTCTCCAGAGCGACTAGAAAGCAAAAATAATGATCCATATGAACGTCTCTGCCATCTCGGGATTAACATATGGAGTCAGAGGAGGCGCTAGTGAGATCCCAGTGCCCCTATTCTCTTGCAAGAATAGTGAGTGCTTGAGGGAATTTCTGGAAGGGCTGAAGACGCCAATGTGGATGGTCTTGGCCGAAGCCTGGCCTCTGAAGACTGCTTTACTGCAGGTGAACCCCTTCTGTCAGAGTAGTCTGAAAGGGTTTGTCCAGGAGTACTTGTAGTGCTGTGTTTCCCTCACGTGTTACAAGAGCTGGAGACAGTGTCCCAAACTGTCTGTACTGCTGGTGCGCAGGGCATGGCAAATGCTAAGATATTTTTGTTTGGCTTATAGCTCTGCTGCAGAGGGCTGACAGCCAACCTGGAGAGCACCTGGGCTTTCAGCTTGCCTTGGGTAGAGCTTGGGTGTGCGTGTGTCACCAGGGTGAAGCACTGTTGTCCTTAAAATGAGAGATATCAGTGAACTGGTGTAGGTAAGCAAATGTAGTTTGAGAACTGTACTAGGGCCACTGGAAAGGAACAAAGGAGGAAAAAAAAATGTTGTTTCTTACCCAGTAGTTAATAAAGACTGCGGTTATTAATGTGCTGTAGAAAGCAAGAATTCCAGTCACTGCCACCATAATCCAGTAAGAGTTTGCAGGCTGAGCTTCTTGTATTTGGATGGGTGTCTCTTTAAGGAAGAGAACAAAAACAATTTCAAGCACATAAAAGCAAGAACCTTGACCTCTGCTTATTTACTCTTTGCTCTAACATGCCCCATATCAACCATATCATGCAGTGCTTTGAGATGTCTTCTCTGAGAAGCAGGAATTTAGTCCTAATGGGCAACTCATCTTCCTTCCTTCCTAGGAAGGAAGCTCATTGCCTTCATGTGGGGAGTGCGTAGGGCCTACGGAGGTTCCACTTACCTTTCACGTGAATGACGGTCCCATTGCTCTTCTCATTGTAGACATATGGGGGTGGATACATCACCTCAATTTTGCAGAAGTAAATGTCGGTTTGGTTGGCAGTCATATTCCAAAGATTGAAGATTACTTTATCTTTATCGTGAATCCCCTTGCAGTTGAATCCCTTATTGGAATTGCTGCTAACCTTGGTCATGTTCCATGACATAAAGCAGACTTCAACTGCACTGGCTGTCCCCTTGTGCAGCGACGCTCGGAATTCCTTCCCCGTCCCGTTGTACGTGTAGTTGCAGACCAGCCTCGCTGTCTCGTTAGCTACGATGAGCAAAGGATGCTGAGCCACTAAAATCTTGTTTTCTGGAGGGGGGGGAGTTGAAAAAAGCACTCTTGTTTATAAAATGCAACAGGAGACTTGAGAACCACACACGCCCCTGTGCAGCCCTCTCCACCTCTCCCCATCTGACACTCCCAGTGCTGAACCACAGAGCTGCAGAAGCAGTTTCTCACAGGAGCTCTTGCTGCAGCAATTCCCCTTTATATAAATAATTACATAGTCAGTAGGGGATCCTGCGAGGTCAAGGGTGTTTTTTTCAGAGTCAGAATGCTAGTTAATACAGAAAGAGGCCCGTGTAACTAAGACTTAACATCGAGACTCATAGGGGTGTATATGGGGTGTATACTCTGGGTGTATATGGATGAATGTGTAAGGCCACCCTGGTCTATCTTTCTCCTACTAAGTAGGTTCCCATAGAATGCCATGGAGTAGAAGTACAAGGAACTAAATGTTTATTTTATCTGTCAGAATTAAGAATATTATTTATCCTCTGCTTTTCAATCCAAGGACAGACTAGAAGTGGTTCAGCAAATTCCACCTGCAAACTCCTCAAGGGTTTAGACCTTGGATGATGAACACTAAAAGCATAAACTGTTATTGCTTTAATAAAAAGTCATTTCTCTAGTTAGCACTTGAAGTACAGTCTTAATCTCCCAAAGGACCCAGGAGATGACTAATTTGCCAGTGCATGGGCACTTAGCACTTACATGGCCTGCAAAAAAACATGTCACATGAAGGTATAATTCAGTTTGGATTGACTGGCCTGAAACCCAACAGGAAATGTTTTCTGACATATAGGACTCTGCTACCATCTGCCAAATAATGAAACAAATAATGAAACACCACAAGGACTATGCAGAGACAGCTTCTTCCAAGAGAAATCATCCTATGCAACCAATGCCCTACTGTTCAAGTGGTGGACTGCAAGAGAAGGAAGTTTGGAATCTTAAGCTAGGAACTTGCCAGAAGGACTGCCCTTCCATGTGTACATAAAACCATGCAAGTCTTCATGGAAACTCAGCTCATTTGAGCCTTCAAGTGAAAGTCTTTACTCTGTCTGGCTCTCTTGGGCTCCTGTTCCCATTCTTCTATCTGAAATGCCACTTTGAGTGTTAGAAACTTTCCTGACGGAGGTTTGCTGCTGGCTTTGCTGAATTGCCACTCCTCAGCCAGCTCCCCCTCTCACACCACCATGTGACTGAAAATTTCCTGTCAGGTCTAGGTATCTGTAAGCTGCTGAGAGGGTCTGTAAGACCATTATTCCTCAGCACTCCAAAGGCTGCAGAGAACAAACCAGGTTAGCCTCGAGGAAGTTTGGAGAGCGATGCAGGAGCCCTCTGTGAGCTACCTTGGCCCAGCAATGGTGAGACACGAAACAGCAAAGACCGCGATGAGGAGCGAGGTAAGCACAGAGGTGCCTGGGTTGGCCAGTGCTATCGCTCAGGTGTGGACACTAAAAACAATCTGTGGCCTGCAGGTTCTCCAGTTCCCAACCCAGCCCATGAAACCACTGAAGTTGTTCACTTTCTCACTCGAAGTCTTGTTTATCAGCGCTGTCTTCTAGAGCGAGCAGGCAGGCATGAGACAAGGAATGCTCTGCTGGCTCATCACAGCCATTCCCGGCGCTGCAGGGAGCCCAAGTGCTGTGAAGAACTGTGCTTTGGTGCAGAGCAAGCATTTGCTCATTCTTTCAACAGCAAGAGCCACAAAACTTGGGATGCCAGAACTGGGTGACACAGCAACAGTAGCCAAGGCGGGTTTCTGCTGGAGCTGTCTGACAGTGGCGAATTTTCATCGAAACGAAGACATTTCAGCAAAACACTTCAGTTTCATCGAATCAGCATTTTCCGACAAAGCCTCCTGCGTAGGCTTATAAGGCATTTTAACAAGAGGTGAGGTTTAGATTTCACCCCTTTAAAGACCTGGTAGTTGATCGTATTTTTGTTGTCCAGAAGGTCCGTCTGCGGCCTAGGTAGGAACGTGCAGGTCTCCTATGGAATTGTCCTGTTTTTAGCCTGGCATGACTCTACGCATCTCAGTTCAGACAGAGCTATTCTTTGGATTTCCAGTGCAGTAGTGCCAACCTCTGTTGTCATAGGGGCTAAATATGTGTTCAGAAGAGACCTTTTCTCTCTCAATTTACAACCAAAATGAGTATTCAAACCGGACACTTAGAGAAGCATTAGCACTTAAGCATTAGCCAAAATACCTGTTTTTCATTGCAAATGAAATGGTCCCCACCATAATATTGTCCTGATAATTGGAGACCAGACTCTTCTAATGCACTTCATTCAGTTTATTTCTATCCCATGGATTTATGGCCTAGTCTGTTTGCTGTGCAGTGCAGGCTGAGTGTTGATAACCTGGCTCTGTGCTGCTGATATTGGGATGTAGGATGACTTGCAGAGTGGAAAAAGTTCATTTGAGGATCATGTCCTGCCAAAACGCTCATTATTTCCAGGAGGAAATTCAGTAAGGCCAAACATGCCTTGCTTCGTTTGTGATCTGAGGAGGACTTGAGTGTATTATCGGTAGGATAGCGCAAGGAGAAGGCAGAGAGCTCATGCCAGGCGCGCATGGCTGGGGACATCTGGGCAAAGGGAGCTGGAGCTGCTTGCGCCTTCACAAACATGTTTTTTCTCATAAATGTCACTCCGGGTTGGGTAAAATGGTGAAACTCTGAAACATTTAGTGCATGTTTTCCATTAGTGCATGCTTTCCCGTAAGTCAGGTTGCTGTTTCCCGAGCTCCGTGCAGTCCTGCTGCATGAGAATAACTGTCTACACGCAGGCACCGGCCTTCTCCGAGGCAGCCGAGCAAAGGGCAGCTACGAAACACTGCTCTCTGCACCCTCCGAGAGCTGCAGAGCCTGGAAATGGGAAGGCGCTGCTGGCACGCTGCTTCCATGGGATCTTCGGACTTATACGTAATGGGCGGACGCTACCTCTAAATGCTGCCTAAGCTGCTTTTTGTGCTTTATTTGTTGGGTTAAACCTATCTTGTAATCGTGTGTGAGGTTTTTTGCATCTTGAAAAAATGTCGTCCATACATAGTATCAGTAAAACACTGGCTAATCACATTCCCTGATGCAAACAAACTCCATCAAAATTCTTTTCCTTTCTTTTTTTCCGAGAAAACAAAACAGAAATAACGAAGCATGGGAAATAATATTTAGATTATTTTTTTTCTCAAAACTTTCCATGAATCATAATCAGCTACTGGAAAAAAGATTCTGTAAAAAAAATATATATTGTACTCTTCTTTTTTTTTTCCATGACCAGCAACTTCAAGAAGTTACTTGCCAGAACAAAGAAGCTGGCGGAAGTTGGGTCGCATCTAAGCAGAGGCAAGAAAGGGCTCCCTACGTCCTTGGGGATGTGAGAAGGGGAGGCTTTTGCTCTAAACAAGCGCGGTTTAAGCAGAAGGGTTTTTTGTTTTTTTTTTTTGTTTTTTTTTTTTTGCAAGAATTTATTATGTCATCTAATCTCAGCTAGCCTCGTCTTGTGCCTCTCCTGCATTCTGGTAACCCTAGTGGGTTAGAGGTTGATTTGACACCCGGCGACCATAAGCCGGAGGGTTCTGTGGGTAGTGAGAGGTGAGGTCATTTGTGGCACGTGGCAGTGGGAACCCCCTTGCCTTGCTTAATTCACAAAACAAGCAGGAGACGCAGCTTGAGCCGACTGCCTCCGCGAGAGACCATCGCAAAGAAACTACGAAGCCGACTAGATGGGCAGGGGACAAACCTTGTAGGCATTCGCACTACCGCCACAGGGAAGGAGCAAACTGTTTTTTTTATAGCCCCTTCCGGCTTTACAGTTCCCCTATTCAAGCCAAACGTGCAGCCCTTGGTGGTGCGGTCTCTGGACAGCAGAACAGGGCAAAGTCAGTTGTCTTTGCCAAAACAGACTGCTTCAGGCCTTGATGGCCTGGGGATGTTACACTTTCCGCATGCTAAAGGTCACCCATCTTAGGACCAAAATGAAAACAGATGGGAATGAAGCATGAGAAGGTGAGCGCCTGAAGAAGTTAACGCATGTGCTTAACCTCAAGCAGTTGAGCAGTCTTGATGAAGTCATTGGAGAAAGTCAAGTTCTGAGTGCCAAGCAAGTGTATAGGTCTATGGAATTGTGGCATCACCCCTGTTTCTGAGTAATGCACGCTATATTGTGGCAATTGAAAAGAGTTGTTTAGGAGCTGCTGATGTCTCATCATTGGAGAAAGTCAAGTTCTGAGTGCCAAGCAAAAAGTGTTGTTTAGGAGCTGCTGATGTCTCGTGGAATTTCTTTTAACTGTTACTGCTACTTATCCTGTCCTACAGTTAGTGCCTTCTCTGACAAGCCGTCTGCCTGCTGTGGAAGTAATTATGATGTTGGAAGCACAAATTATAAATATGGGTTAAAGTATAAAGAAGAAAAAGCACAGGGTAGTTTAAGGAGGAAGTAGACAGGGTTTCATGCAGCTGCAGTGCCTTTACGAAGAAAGAGAACTATAGAAAATAAGGCATAAATGAGGGGAAAAATAGAAGCAATTACAGCTCTACGAAAAGCAACTCTTTAAAGATGTTACATATGTGAAAAGTTTTGCACTGGAAAACAGATTCTTTGTTGCTTTCTGTATGTTCCCTGTAAAACACAACGCAGTGATACCCGGAGAAGACCTGACAACAAGCACTCCCAGGCCAGCAAGTTGGAAAATTGGCTGCCTCAAGATTAGCCCAGCAAGACCCATCGGGCCATGCCTTGCTTTGCGTTTTGGTGTACCCCCTGGAATGAGGTGTTAATTCTGGCCATACTGAGGCTGTGTCAGCGAGGAGCAGCACCGGGACAAAACACCCTCTGCCGCAGCAACCCACCATTCAGTAAGATTCACCAAGACTTCAAGACTTCCAAAGCGTAGATAGACTTGCTGAAGATGTTTGCAGTGAGAGAAAAAAGGGAAGGAAAGAAAAGCTGGATAGCCAGTATCAACACACTACCAAACAAAGCAAAAATCAGGTCCTTAGCAGATCCCAACCTCGTGTATCTGAGCTCAACACACAACTTTCCTTTCCTTTGCCTATCCCGGAGCCCGCAGGGGGCTCTGCGGCCCCCAGGCCCCGTCCCCATGCCCTGCGCCCGGGGCTCCGCAGCGGCGGCCGCACCGCGGGGTGCCGCTCGCACCGCCGCTCTCCTCCTCCTCCTCTTCCTCCTCCCGCAGCGCATGGTGTGCAGCCAAGTGAAACCGCTGCAATGGCAATGCTTGAACAGGAAGTTCAAGGGGTTTTTTGTTTTTTTTTTTTTTTCTTTTCAATGACTTTAGCATCAGGAAGCCTCCGTGCCTCTGCAAAACTTGGAAACAGCTAAAAGGCGGTGGGAAGCGGCCTTTCCGTTGTCCCAGTGGTGCCACACGTGGGCTTGGGGCTGCTCCGTCACCCCCGTGGCAGCGAGGGATGGGCCCCAGCAGGGACATGGGGCTGCTGCGCTACCACGAGCACGTGCCAACGTGCCCTCTGCCTAAGCTCGGCCACCAGCATGGACGTAACCGCATAGGTGCCTTCAGCATCTACCTCTGGGGTTTGTTTGAGGGAAAAGGGAAAGGTGCTTTTCCCAGGAATACTGGGCTGTGGTAGAAAGGGTTGAAGAGAATCACACTGTTCTTCCTTTTGCCTGGGCACCTGAGGTCTTTAAGGCTTGTTTTATCAGAAATTATCTGTGTAGGTGGGGTATCCATTTGCAGACTAGGGATTTTAACAAGTTGTTTATAGCGTATAACAGGTACAAGCTTCTTGCTATCCTAACAGTCTTGGAGTTTCACCATACTTAAAAAATACAAAAAAAAAAAGAAAAGTCAGTCTCCCTCTCCCACTTTGTGGTTTCTAGATAAAAATACTAAAAGCACTTTTTTAGTCTCATGGGGTTCCTGCAGTTATCAGTGAAATGGTCCCAGCCTAACCTGAGATAAGAATCCCCCAACACAGTTGTGACATTGTGGATCTTTTTGTTGATCTGACTTGTTTTGGGGATTGACAACGCTGTTGTCACATTTGTCTTGGTTCCACGGTTGTGCACAGTGTGTAGCAGAGCTGCTGCTGCCGAGACGCCTGTTTCCGTGTCCCGACATAGATCCTTGCTGTGTTTGGGGTGGGCTGGAATTCCCTGCGGAGGAGACGACCCCCATCTCCGGCCTGGCAGCGTGTAACGTGCTCTGGGCTGGGCAGCAGGAGGGGGGAGGCCGTTCGTTGGCGAATATGGGCGAGGTGGAAACTGGGGAAACATGTCCCTGTCCCTGTCCTTGTCCCTGGGCTGCTGGGTGAGAGGAGAGGCAAAAGGAGCCACCGAGAACTCATAGACTGTAACCCTAAGAATGCCTAAAAACCAGGCATGATCTATTTGCTGTGCTGAGGAAGAAGCGGTTGATATCGATCTTGCCAGAGTCTTGGGTTCTTTTGTCGTGCTGCTTTGCCTCATGTTTTCCTCTCCAATCCCTGGAGGAGAGAAGGGCACTTCTCTCAGATCTCTCCTGTATTCCAGGCTTACCTGGTGGTGTTTTGCTGTAACATTAATTCAGACACCATATGGCTCTCTCCTTACGCTGTTCTCCGTTCAGATTTCAAGCTGTTGAGTCTATCTGTGTCAGAGAGGTTCCACTTGCTATCACAGCAGTGGGACTCCAGAGGAGCAGTATCATTTCAGTGGAGTTAGAGCCGTGAGGCATCTGGAAGAGCTGCATATGCAGGTTGGCCACGTTGGGGCAGGAGGAGGTTTCCTTCCCATCACAAAGCGGTGGAAATCACAGTCCAAATTCCCAAATATATGGGAATTTGAGCAAATGGCTTTTCAAGGTAACCGAGAATCTCCCTCATGGGCTTGGGATTTTTTGCCTAGTTAAAGTAGCAGGCCAGATATTTGATCTCAGTGTATCATGATAAGTTCTAGAAAAACAAGCGCTGACTGGAGCTGACTTGATTTATTTATTTATTTATTTTGAGAAAGGCTAAAATGATCTCTTGTGGTTTCTCAAAGAATTGCCTGGGTATCTTTAAAGCAGCCCCAAGAAATCTCAGGCAGGCTGCTGCTTTGCCTTTATGCTAAAGAATTGGGAAGGACAAACCCACATGTCCTGTATCAAGTGAGTGGCTATTACAGCCTAATAGACTCCAAGAAATTGACGTTTAAACAAGGAGATGGTTTAGACCTGTGAGTAAATGCATTTGTGCTCGCAGCGGCAAGGCCGAGCACATCTGTGCTCTTCCTTTGCTGCTGCGAGTAGTGATACATTATGAATAGCACTATGCATACTTCATAAGGAGGGAAGGTTAGTACTTTCAAATCCTCATTACAAGGAGAATGTGCTCTCAACTAGCTGCTGTGAGGATACAGAAACAGAGTGGTAGGAAGTGTTCAACAAATAATTCTGTTGCTCAGAACCAGAGAAACTGCATGTTATCTGTGTTACTCCTCTCCAGGTCTGCCTAATAACCCAGAGCCACGGATCTATATAGCACTTGCCATCTGAAGCACTCCGTACAGGAGGTTACATGTGATTATCTTCATTTTGCAGGTGGGGAATGGAGTTGCAGCGAGGTGAAGAGACATGCCCAAGACACACCTCAGGTCAGTGGCAAAGCTAAAGGTATTTAATAGCCCTGTGATCTCTAGCTTTCCAAGGTTTAATCTGCCTGCTGACAGCCTCTGTTCTACATTGTTAATTCGTGTGTGCACCTGTGAATTTTAATTGTGTTGTGAGTCTTTTCAGACCCTTCTTTTCTGTGAATTCAAATGCTTTTTACACCACAACCAGCACACTTGGAGGAAAAAATCAATGAATTCCTTCAGAAAGAATTTTAAGTTGGTTTTCTGCACCTTAAAATGTCACACTGAAGTCTGATATGTTGGAACTTTCTAGGCCTGGAGCGTAGTTTTGCATCTCATAGCAGAAAGAGAGTTTTCTCTTTTGGAAAAATGTGAATTTTTTGTTACTAGCCCTCAAGATAGCAGCCCATAAATGTGTCACTAATGCAGGACAAAATGCTGCCATCCAACCCGTATGATGATGAGAGGGAGCTTGAGGGAAGTCTTCCCTATTTGAGGAAATAAACATTTCCCTGACAGGCTGATTATTTTTTAATGCCAATAGCTGGAAGCTGTTCATTAGCATTTGTTGGAGGGAAAAAAAACCCTAAGGGGGCAGGAGTTCACACATGTACATTCCTGGCTCTTCTTAAGTTAAAATGTCATCCAAGTTTCAAAGCGGTAGCTGTTTCTTCCGTCTGCGCCTATTCTTAGTTTGGAGTGTTAGAACAAGTCTCCAAGGAGCTGGATTAATGGGTAGAGAGGGAATGTCTCAAGGCGGCGTCATTAACTGTGTCTATCACCTGCCTGCAATGACACGTGGCTGTTGCTTCATTAGAGGCCGTGTGTTTAGGTAGGAACACCTGTAATAACGTGTTGCAGGTGAGTACGGACAAGGCATTGCTGTTGCTGGCAGTGCCCGCTCCTCGTTCCCCTCGCGTGGAAGAGGTGAGCGAGACCTCGCGCAGCGCTGCCGGTGCTGAAAACAGCTGCTGTAGCTGTGAAGGGCAGGCCAAGGAAGCAACGGTGTCCTGAATGTGAGCGGCTGCAGGCGGCCGCGTTCTTTACAAGGGTCCCGCAGGGGTGCGGGTGCCTCTGGAGTGGAGGAGGACGGTTTTCTGGGGTGTCACAGGGAGCAGGAGTCTGACTCTGGGAGGAGCACATCCAAAGTGATCTGCCTGGAGCTGCTGCTCTGCCAGCTGTGCCAGCAGCTCCTTTTGGAGGGGAGTAATGGGCTTATTTCAGAGGGAAGCCAGAAGCAGCACGTGAGCACCGAGGATAATCAGGAAACCAGGGCCCTGGAGTGAAATAAGAAATCAAACTGACGGCGTAGACAGGCCATGAGTCACTTGGCAAGTTTTACCCTTAGTAAGCGAATACTGTAGCTGGGGTTTTAAGGGAATTGTCTGCACTGCATTAATTTGTAGAGAGCAATACGTGTCGCCTACGTTTGTGGGTAGAGCCTCGGCCAGAGGAAACGCTGCAGCTCCACTGGGCCTAGGGGGACCAGGCAGCCTGGGCTCGGCTTGGAAGATGAGGCTGAGGATGCTGGGCAAGAAGGGTCTGGTTATGGGAGCCTCGGCTCTCGCTTCCCTGCTGTTTTGTTACTTCCGTCTCACCCAGCCATTGCATTTTTATGAATACAGAGGTAATGTTCTAGGCGTATCGTGAAGCACCACCCAGGTGCCGTCCTCACCACGTGCCCAAGCGTGGCGGGAGGCGTCGCTCGCACGGCTGTACCCGAGCGCTGTGCGCGCCACTGCCGCCCTGAGGCCACGGCCGAGGGGCTGCCCTCGCCCCAGCTCCGCACGGCAGCGCCTATTCCTTGCGACTGCAGCCCTCACAGGGAATATTTATTTCGGTAGACACTATCGAACTCTTAACTTGTAGTGTAAGCATTTCCAAATTACTCCTTTCGCTGAACACAGCGGCTTCTTTAGGTCTAGGCAAACCTAGCTTGTGTCCAAATGCAACAACTTTCTGCTTGAAAAATGCCCTATTCTTAGACCGTGGTGTTGCCAACACCAGCCCACGGAGTTGTTTTCTGCCAAAATACTATGAGAAACAGATCTTTCATTGTGTTCCTGCTGCAAAAAAAGTACTGAGTCATAGCACATTGGAAATGTTTGCTGGGCTGCAATATGAAAACACTGTAAATATATTGGGAAGAGATTTAAGTATTTCCACATAGGAACTCGGAACCAAAATTCCTGAATCTTAACTGTGACAACTGCCTAAAGTGGCAGGAGTCTTTTCCAAGTCATGGTAGGTAAGCATGCGCTTACCCATACGAATTGTAGTAAGTATTTATTTTATAATATTTTTCCTTAGAAAAGGAATCCTGCCCTAATTCAACATGTCACCATTGCTTTGAACTGTTCCTTGGAGCAGGAACTTGGCAAGAACCACTTTGCTGTTTGCAGATATTTACCAAGATCTAGGTGGACTCAGTGGGTATGTCCTTGCTGGTTTGAAAACAGGGAGAAAACTCTTGTGCCAGCTTCAGAATCCATCCCCATGAAAGCAGGAAGGAGCTAGACCTATGCAGGAAATCTCTGAGCTTCCAGGCAGCCACTGGGGCGGGCAGCAGGTCTCCAGCCTTTGGTTTACACCGCTGCTGTGGTCGGTGCATAGGAATTTTCTTATAACAAGGCCACAATAATCTCACCTTTCTTTGCAAACAAAGTTGTGGCCCTCAGGACGTGTTGCTCTGTATCACCTATCATCACAGCTGTCTGAATTATCTTCCAGATGATATTAAAATCTAATTTTAATATCATGCTAGGCCCTAGACTCTGTTAAGAACACTCGTTTTTTGCTGATTTCAGAGATGTCTGAGAGTTTATAAAAATTAAAGTAGCTTTTCGTAGCCAAAACCTATTGCAGTTTTGTGATAGAATTGGAGTTCATGATTAAATTTCTAAGCTTTCACTTTTATACATCAAATACTATGCTATACTTTTATACATCAAATACTTAAAAGTTTTCTGGTGTAATTTTTCTTTGTCTTCAGCAGATTTTTTGTCGATTACTCCATTAATCTCAATTCTTCCACTTAAGATAATACTTGTAAAGGCTCTTTGCTATGAAATATTCTCATGTGTCTCCCAGGTGTCCATGCAGCATATCCGAATGACAATCATTTATTCAAATCCATCTCTAAAATCATATTTTTAAATGTTTCTTACAAGACAAATTACTCCATGTAGTATTTTGCCTATTCAGTCAAATTTCCCTTCATTAGTACTAGTCCCGTTCCCGTGATTAGCTGCGCGTGGGTCGGTGTTGGATTCGATGTCTGCCCTCTGCAGGTTTCGCAGAGCTGCAGGATAAAAGGCAAATTCGGGAGCGCAGAACGGGAGCTGGTGGAAGGAGGAGGAAGCCATTCGTGACTGCTTGTGATTAGATCTCACTCCTGGTTTCCAGAGGTCACGGTTATTTAGATTGTTAACTTAGCAGTGTATTTGCGAGGCCTGAACATTTTGTAAATGATTTTTAACACAACCTGGAAGCTCATCGTAGAGGGGCATTATTGTTTGTTCAGTAGCCAACGTGCTTCCATCAGTGTCCGCCTGTTTTAAGAGTTTCCGTTTTTTCCTCAGAAAAGAGTGTGTGAATTAGGCAACTAGCCACATACCCCCGAGGGAAAAGACTAAATCGGGTATTTTCAAAGGCATTGGCCTGCAAACAGCTCATCAATTGAAATGTGCTTGTATAATCTGCTTGGTGAATGTTTACAATTAATTCTACAAACATGCAAGTCGGGACAATTTGATGGTCGAGCCACAAATAGGAAAAAATGGGCTAAATTAAACGGATCACTTATTAGCGTAAACAATTTGTCCAGCTCTGAGCCTGGGGAAGCAGCATTAATAAAATGCACTAAAATGGCTAGTAAAAATAGATTGCTGCTTTTCTGAACGCCCGCAGGCGATGACAGTGTGGGGGAAGTAAACCCATACCAAGAAACTAAATCTCTTCAGTTAGGGGAAAGAAGGAGGGAAACGTAACCCTCCTTTCTCAGTCCTGGTACTCGACTGACTCATGAAGCGGTTCATGTGGTGTTGTTCCTCCGATGCCTCATTCTGGAGCAGCCTTGGCTGGATTTGCTTCCCAGGAGCGCTGTGCTGCAACGCCCGGCGCTGTGTAATGGGCTTCGGATGAAGCCGACAACGGCCAGTACAAGCTGAAGACGGTAGAGCTGATTTCAGAGCAGAAGGGGCAGGGCCTTGGTCACAGTCCGGGCAGGACTATTGTTATTGTCCCATTGGGAGAGCAGTGGCCATGTGCGAGGAGGTCACAAGCCGGCCGGGGCTCGGGCACCACAGCTGGTTTTATCCCCTGGTTTGGGCTGGCAGCAGTCGCCCCGCACATGCCTCCTTGCACAAAAGGACTCTGCTTTGTCTGAAAACATATATCCTCATGCACAAAGCACTCCGTGTCGTGTGCTAGCTTTTAAAAGAGTCAGCAGTTGGACACGGTTTGGTCAGGCTGAAATGCTGGCCCCAGTTAAATCCATGGGAGCTTTGCCAAGCAGCGCGTTGGGCCAGAATTTCACACCAGGGTGTTGTTTGAGCTGTTGAACCCCGGTAGGCCGGTAAGTCTGCGCTACAGACCATGTGAGAAGTCTCTCTGCTGACTGTTTTCCACTGTATTCCATGCTGGTCAGAAATATTGTAAAGCTTTTTTGTTTTCTTTTCCAGCAGATATCTAGCTTATCCGGCTCCTAGCCGCAGGCACAGCGTGTAAGCCAGGCAATGAGCACCTGCATCCTCGAGTAGATGTGAAGCTGCAAAGTTTAGCTCTGTCTGCCCTCCCTAAAGCCTGCAGGTGCCCAGGGTTTGTGCGAGGCACGGACGTTTTGTGCTGTGGTATGCTTGTGTGGTTACATCACCTTTTAGGAAATGATGCTGGAAGGATGTAGATGAGCTTGTTGACTTGTTGTTTCACTCGAAGCTGTTCCGTTGGTGTGCCTGCTGAATGCTGATAGTTTCCAGGGGTACCATCTCATGTCGTGTGTGTGGGAGCCATCTGAGCAGGCGTTTCAGAACAGGAAGAGTAGGTTAAGTTTGGCTCTTGACACCAAAAAGGCCACGTGCCTCCTAAGTGTGCTCTGTCCCTAAAGAAGCTCACGCACAGGCCTCCTCTGGCTTGTCACGTACGTTTTCAGAGAGATCTCTGCTATTAGGTAGTAGCGCTCAAATGGAATCTAATTTCTGAAGGATATGGTTGTGCTGCATCGTGGGCGGTTGGCATTTGTGGCTTGCACCTGGGTAAATGCTCCTTAATGGACATAGAGACAGTCATGTGTTTCCCGGCAAGACCAAGTGTGTCTGGGGCTGACATAATTGCCTGTCTGTAGCATTTGTGAAGCCCCTGGTTCTCCTGATGGGGCTAGAAGCACAAGAGACTTCAGCAGCTGGAGACGCTGCCAATTTTTGAAAACTTTTGCGAAGCACTCAGTGCACCTTGCATCAGATACCATGCGCAGATAAGGAAGCCTGAAAGGCATCTGCGCTCTCATGCCGTCTGGCAGAAAGCGTCTGCACAGTATTGCTCAAGAAAAGCACTCTCCTTGCTCTGCAAGTAAAATGCTAACCTTGGGATTTAACTCAAAAAAAGCATGTATGGGATTAAGGTCTGTTTTTCTTCAGAAGGGCCACTGCTTCTAGCTTATATGGTCTCCTTGAAAACTGAATACTCAGGAGCTTCAAAACAGCACAGAGAATATCACCTGATTGCTTTTTCCAGCTTTCCTCTCATCTTCCAATCAGCAGCTGAAGGGTTGATCTGTATCCTTTCTAGGCTAAGTTAAAAGTAGGAGCATGTCTTTTGCTTAGAGACCATTTATTTGAACAAATCAGAAACCTGGCTGGCGTCTCCATGGCTTTCAGGCACCTCATGATCACTTCAGTCAGCCGTGGGGAGCTGTGCAACTGGCCTGGGACTGTGTTGGCTTGTGTTCAGTGCAGCAAACCCCACCAGTCCATGGTCTCAAATTCTGGTTGAATGACAAAGAAGCACTTGGTAATGAATCCAGCTAGTCTTTCTCGCATAGCACATTGGCTGGAAGAGAAGTCATCCTTTCTGAGGCGTTTGCATAAACACCAATGTGTCGTCTTCAACATCCCAGCATATGCTGCTTGCTGGGGCACCTGCTTGGATGACATAGGGTTTATTTCACTAACCAGACCATGAATTGCTGTCAAATGAAGAGATTTTTTTATAGCCTTCTGTAATCTTGCTGTCGTCTTACAGTTTTTCTTGTCGCAGTTTAAGTACTCACAGTTTTTCTTCTAGTGATCTGTGCTATAGGTTATAGCAGGTTGAGCGGGGTATATGTTGGTTTTCAGGTTGGGGAAGTGGCTTATCACACTCACGAATCCTTTACTAAGGCCTGCTCTCAGTGTGGGGAGTTGTAATTCAGGAGCAGTGGATCCAGGGAAGGAGGCTCTGCCAGAGCATGTGGCCTGTCGCGTTGATGGTGGCCCCATGCTGAATTATGCATGTCCTCACACCAAGCCACGCACCGGTGTTCTCATGAGGTACTGTGCTATTCAGTGAGTTATTATGCATTTATTATAAATGAAATGGCAAGGGCCAGACTTCAAAAGGACAAGCTTACGAGCCAAGCATTCCTTGTTCACAAACACTCAGGCTCACGCATCTGGAAGTTTCTCGTATGGGAAAAAGCTTTATTTGAAAATTTGCAGCACTCTTGGGTTTCAGTGCCATAAAATCCAGCAAAACAGCTGTTCCTGTGGTATTTTGGTTTATTTCTGCTTGCAGCCCCAGCTGAGCCTGGGCCGTACGCACGACAGCGCAAGGAGGGGAGCGGGCGGTGGAGGACGTCCTGGCAGCTCCTTCCAGACAGCACTTCGTGCTGGAAAGGGAGGCACTTTCTGAGTCACTTGTGTCTTATTGTGTGTAGCACTTAGGAAGAAGAATCTCATCTCAACCTCTGATTTAAGCTTTCACGTAATGTGTGATAGGAAGCTTTAGTAAGACAGATCAGAGTAGCCTTGGGAAATCCTAGTAACTCCAGTTATTTATGATACAACGTTTTAGCGAGGTTCATGCTGCTGCTTTCTACCCCCTCCTAAGTGGACTCCTAAATTTTGCCGAGGCTGGAGATTGCTAATGTATCCGGATGGCAGCCCAGAGAAACTGATGTCCTTAGGGAGAACCTGATCTTCTGCAGAACCAAAAGCAGAGCTGGCAGGTGCTCTGGAGAATGGAGATGCCCACCACGAGGTCCACTGGGAAGATGTCCAAGATTATATGATCACACTCAACGCATAGGGCACTGCTGTTGTCATCTATGGTATAATATCCATCTGGATCTCCCTGAAAGAGGAATTATCTTTTGTGATTTAGAGAACACTTTTCTCTATCATATCCTCCCTTCATCTCTCCCTTTCCTAATCCCTTCTGCCTTTCTGCACTGTACAAAATACTCTCCCATGGGACACTTTCCTTCCTCCCTCCCTCCCCTCTCCCCTTTTCTTGATGTGAATCTAACTCTCCTCACACCCTTTCCTCTAGACTTAGCAGATACCCTTAGAACAGGGCGCATCTCTACTCATTTTTGTGTTTCCTTTTGAAGAGGAATGGCCAAACAAGGACAGCCTGTCCCCTAGCCCAGCCAGGTCCATGCAGATGTTTCTCCAAACCACCAAACCTGTGAGGTTTGTCCACTTAATTTCGTGCTGGCCACATTTGCAGAATGCCATGGTAACGGTGAAAACACTGCTGTGTCACCCAGTGCTGAGCAACTGTGTGGCAGCCGCAGCGCTGGGCTGGGCTTGTGGCAGCAGACAGGGAGTCTGGCTCTGGCTCTTGTGCTTTCTCCATCTTCCAAAGAGGTGAAGCCCGAGCAGGTGCCAGCTCCCTCGGCTTCCTGTGCGTCAGAGTCTAGACGTGGCTGAGGAGCAGGGCCTGAAAGCCTCAGTGTTTCAGTGGTCTCTTTCACGCCGTTTTCTTGAGTTTCTTGCAGCTCTTCAAGACAAGGATGTTTCTGCATCAAGAGCTGACCTCGGTGTGCGCCGGCTCACCAAAGCGCCCTTGCAGTACCAGTATTCAGGGAGAGCTTTTTCCATGTGACTAATGCATTGGAAACGGTTGCTAGATGTGCAACACATAGATGAGATATCATTTGCTGGCTTTTACCTACTACATTAATTAAATATCCCTCTTCCAAAGAATGGGATTGTGTTGCTAAACAAAAACAAAAAAGCAAGGTAAGAGTCCCACCTGAACCCATTGCTGTGCCTTTGGAAGGACACCAGGCACCGGCGGCCGGATTCACTTGTGTTCCACTGACTGGTGCTGAGCGCAGCGGGGATCTTCTAGGTACTCTTTGCTACCCGTTTTGAATCGGATACGGTGTGACCTTTTCTCACCGTTGCCAGCTCTGAGCACGCCGATGTGTCACCTCCGATACCATCACTCGGTGCAAGTGCAGAGCAGGCAACGCCAGAGCCTCCTTAGGTGCTCGGCACCTTGGGGACATGAGTCACGGTGCCCAACAGGAGGGCATCCTTCAATACCATGAGCACAGGCATTGCTCTGGTGTCCTTGGTGTTTTGTTTGTGAGACAAGCTCAGGTTTGTGAAATCCTGGTCCGTTTTGGAGCCCTCTAATTTAAGGCAGAGGAAAACACGTGCTGCTTGGGAGAGCTGCGCTGTGCTCTATGTTTCCTGGCTAAGAGTAGATAATGCATGACAAAAGCCTTGTCTGAGGCTTGTGATGAATTTTGTACAAAGATTCGACTCAAGGTTCATTTTATCTGGACAGGCCTCTCTATGATTACCTCTATCAGTTCCCTGTAAAATCTTAGTAGTAAATCCAGTAATTTTTGTTGCCATTAGACTGCAAGAGCCCCAAGCATTCATGTTTATCTGCCTGCTCAACTAAATAAGCGTCAAGCTGGAAGGTATGAACTGTGAGCAGCAAAAGGTATTATTTTCTGAGCCACAGCCCACAGAATAAGCACAACAGGGGTACAGTCCTCCAATTGCATGTGGTGTGCCCTCAGGACTGGGTTTGGGGAAAAGGCCAATATCTCAGAAGTCAGGGACATCCTAGTCTTAAGCTTGTTTGTTCCTATCCAAATGTAGCTGCCATTTTCCCTTTTATATAAGTTACCCTCAATAGCCTGTCTGCCGAGCATGACTTCTGACTTGAAAATGAATCTAACCCAGCCCTCAGCAAATCCTTAGCCACTGTGTTCCTGTCCAACAGGGAAACCCCAGCGAAGCAAAATAAATGCAGTAGTAACAATAAGAAGTGGCTTAAATGGCTTAATGAAGGGTGCTAACTCAGCTCTGGGAGGATGAGCTGTCCTGGGAGCTGCTCACGTGCTGGTTCTCCTCCCTTCACCCCTGCGGGTCTGTCCCTTGTCCCTAGGAGGCACCGGCAGGGACTGAAGGACTCAGGACTCCAAGGACCCGCCGGAGAGGAGCTGCCCTTGCAGCTCTCCGAGCTGGAGCCTTTGCAGCAGGGTCAGCTTGTTTCGTTGGCTGCTGCAGCCGCTGAGCGCGGGAGACTGCCCACGAAGGGAGCCGCGCGGTTTGGAGGAATCTGTTATGTGTATTTTAAAGTATTACTGTAGCACAGTGAGGCTAAAAATCAGGACCCAGAACACATACACAACCAAAAGATAAGCAAAGAAGTCACTCCTTTTTCTCCTTGTTTTGATTTACTGTTACTGATCCTCGCCCAAGCCTGGCCACTCAGCAGAGGCAAATGTTTTCTGCCTGTCTGAGACTCGCTCCCAGCCAGCTGTGCTGGGGATGCATCTGTGCAGAGCAGTCCAGAGGCATCCCAGAAGAGAGCACATCCCAGGCTCTTGCAATGGGCCTCATTTCAGACCCGCAGCAAAGAGCCAGCGTCCCACAAACCTGCACACTCATGGAACATGGGAAAAGGAGCGGAGTTTTTCTCCCTAGTCAGGAAAGAAGGTTAGATCTGTCTAAAACTGCCCTCTTTGTATGATTTTCTGAGTTGGTGAGTTCAACCCAGAAGACAGCATTTAAGCATTAACTGGTGAAATTACAAGCAATTTTTCTTCGCATTTTAGGGATTCGTGTCTTTTTACAGTAACCTGCACTGTTCAACGCTGCAGAATTACTCTTCCAAAAAAGTAATCTTTGCTGCCCTGCCTTCCTGCAAACACACTAAGCAACAACAATCTTTCCGGGCTTATTTATTGTTTATTTCTGTAATAATTTATCACCTTAAAAAAAAAAAATAGAAAGGCTTCTTTTTAGTAGTAAAAAAAAAAGCTCATCTCTAGTTCCTGCATTCTCCTTGTAGCCTCATCTTTATCAGACAGCCTCAGGCATATTTATTGTTCCTCTTGAAAATATCTCACAGACTGAAGTAAGGAAGGTCCAGGTCAAGAAACATGTACGAGCAGTGTTGCCTCCCTGCTCCGTTTCCTAAAATCCCTTCCCCACAGAGAGCAAGAGTGAGCACAGGGAGTCCGCTCCAGCAGCACTTCGAGGAGGAAAAATAAATTTTCCATTTATATTACATTTACCACTTAACACCCCAGGTAATTATCTTTTCCTGCCTGAGCGTATACTGTTTTTGGTGCATGCTTACAACGTCTAAGGCAAGCGTCGCTCAGATCTTTGACTTGTTGATGCCGCGTGGCTTTCAAGTTCTTGAATAGTTAAGGGAAGAATGAGCTTGTGGTTAAAACACAAGGCTGGGAGTCAAGAGGTCTGGAGTCTATTTCTGTGCAGTGCCACAGATTTCCTGTGCACCCTTCAACCACCCCTGTGACTCTTTGCATTTCTATCCCCCAGCTACCACGTGGAGAATAACCCTTCTTCACGCGCGCTGCTGCTCTGAGGCCCGATTCATGCCCCTCTGAGAGGGGCTCAGGTTCCTCGGAAGAAAAGCTCTTCAGAAGCACAGCCTCATCTCTGTTCTGGCACTGCCTGAGCTGACTAGCCTGACTGAAACCTCACCCAAAGGGAATGGTATTTAGAAATGTCATCCTCGTAATGAAAAATGTGTTTGCCTTTTTCTATCCCCCGCGCCTTCCCCCGCTTCTCCTCCTCTTTCTCTTGCAGCGAACGGCAGCACTGTTAAAATATCTCCTCATCCCCTGGGAGACCCCTGTGATCGTGGCCCTGGGGGATGTTTGGTGTGGAGACGTGCACGGGCGGCTGATCCAGGCGATGGCTGCGCGCGAGGACTGGAGCAAATCCGTGTGAGATTTACACAGGCAGGACAGAGCGGTGCCCTGAAACGCTCGGTCCTTGGTTTCATTTAAAACAAAGGCATTCCCAGACTCTGACCTTTCTGAGGGTTTGAGTTTTTTTGATCATCTCTCTAGGGTTCCCGAAGGTACAAGGCTGCGCTGCTTTTAGACGGGAGTGTTTCAGTTAATGAACGAATACTGAATGACCCATTACTGAAACCTCATAATAGAAAAAGCATAGTGTTTCCACACACAGAGGAGTGTGTGCTGCGTGGGAGCTGCATGCGTGTCTGGCCCTGGTAACTCACCGCTGGTTTTTGTTATTCAAGTGAGTGTCCTCAGTGTGTGAAGTCCAGCACAGTCACAGCGTGACTCTACCCAAAAGCACCTGCAGTTTTAGGGACTGCGGGCTCTGAAATCCTCACCCCAGGTGCTGTGGCTCGTGTGTGCCGCGCACCCCAAGGGCAAGGAGCAGGAGGGCCCTGCTTTGTCCCCAGAGCACCAGGCACTGTGGTTGCTTTGGGGTCATGTGGCAGCCCCAAGGGCCCATAGGATGGTCCCCGTGCAGCTGCTTGCTTGCTGCCCTCGAACTCTGCTGCCTGTGGCTCAGAAGGATCCTTATGTTTGCCCCGTGTATCTATGGAGATCATTGCTTTAAAAAGCCAGTCAGCTTCCTGCGCTGCATGAGATGACTAGTGATTTTATTAAAAGCTAAGAGCCTTCCACAAAACAAGAACAAGCGCAAAGACGCTCCATGTGTTTAGGGGAGCAGTGCTGCTGTAAACGCTCTGTGGCACAGAGCTGCTCGCACGGCATAACCTTGGCGGAGAGGTAAGGGTTTGGTGGGTGAGGATGAGAGAAGCAGCAAGTAGTTACCTGAGGGCATAAAGAGGGGTGCCAAGAAAGGCTGGGATGTTGTTTGGAAGACTCAGAGAATCTTCCACCAGTAATGAGAGATGAAAGCAGCCAAGCAAGGTTTGAAACACTCAGAGCTATGAAAACAGCTAGTCGGAGCTGCTGGAGAAGGGAGAGGTACCAGGAAGCCAGGATTAAGAGAGGAGACAGGCTTTCTGATGGGGGTGACGAGGTAGGACAGGTTCATGGTCCCCTGCCTGCACCAGGTGTCAAGTGTCACTTGTTCAAGTGGGGCAGGGCAGTCATCAGAGGAACCTCTACACACTGCACATCAACTCTTCTGCTCCTCTGGTGCTCACTGTGGGCATCAGCTGCCAGAGGGGCCACCCTTGCATCACTCATTGGGTCCAGGGAGCACGGGGCCCTTTATCAGTAACTTTAGGAAGTTGCACTAAGTTGTATTAATCCTGTGTTTTGCTCCTTTCATCTGCCTTCTCTCTATTCTCCCCCAGCTGCTTCGTGCAAAGCGAGGAGAGGAAATGACTACATAGTGTGAAAGGGAGGAGGAGAAGAAAAAGAAACCTGGCAGAGATGAGCAATAAGGGCCAAGAATAACGGGAAAGACTGAAAACATGGTCGTAAATCTTTCACTAATGCTTCCCAGCAATGCTGGGTGCACAAGTTTTGGTGGCTACGCTATAGCTGGTGTTCAACTATTTAATTGTTGTCCCGCAGAACAGCTCCCTTTCGCTAATTACCAGATCAGAACTGACTTATTTAAGTGTGATGGCCTTTGACAGCTGCCTCTTGTATTACTCCAGGCCTGAGAAGGGGTAGTATTAAAGCAGAACCAGCTCGGAGTGAGGTTTCTGTAGGTCTGAGCTACCTCGGTGGTGTGTGCGCCTTTGCACAGTGCAGAGCTGGGGATGTCACTTGGAGGAGATGGAGGGCAGAAGGAAAACACTTCTGCACTAGGGTTTGAAGTGTCCAGGGAAACCTGCGGTCCTGCTTGGAAAGGATTCACAGCACCACCCTGGCCAGGGAGCAGGCGGGAGCCACAGGGGCTGCTGTGCTGTTTCCATCCGTGTGATGAGTTGGTGCGTCCTTGCCGTAGCCATGAAAGCTGCTGTGTGGGTTCGCTTCTCCCTGCAACACATCTAGCAGCCACGGCTTTTCTCCTGAGATGGGTTCTGCTTTGCCTTCCTTTTTAATTTCAACCCGACAAAGTCCAATTTAGCCTCTGATGCTAAATATTCTGCTTAATGTTTGTCCTGCAGAGTAAGAGTTGATTAAATATTTTAGGCATCTGATCACTTCACTTGAGACTTTCCGTCTCCATGACAACCCGTCGTGCTCTTTGTAATACCTTGGGTGAGCGCTCCGGAGCCGGCTGCTGTCTGCTGCAAACCGTATAACATTTAGCCATGGAGACCCACAGGGAATTGGAATCAAAAGAAGAATATCAAAAGAACTAATTTGTACCATTTTCTCTGAAAATGATTTTCAAAACAACCGTCACATTCCCTGTATGGGAAGCCTGCTCAGGTTGGGGCTGCCTCGTTCTTTGCCTCACTGCTGGGTCCTGCTACAGAGAGGCTGCAGATTTGGATCTTCATTGACTTCATTGGGTCTCCATGAGCATTACTGTTCTGGGAAAGAAAGGCAGCTTCATGGTGGAAGTGCTTCCCGAGCGTTATGGGTTTTTTTCTAGGCATCCAAACCACCTGCTCCCACGCTGCAAAAAAGCAAAGTCTTTTCTTGCCTAAGCCAGATGGTGGGAGGTGTGTTAGGGTCACACAGTTCTTCTGAACCTCAAAAGTAATCCCATATTTCCCTTATTTGGAAACTTAAATTAGGCAAGTATTCTTTTGTATGGAGAATTTCAGCTCTGTGTTCTATAGCTGTGCTGGCTTTCTGATTAAAAATGCCACTTAAATTAATTTGGTAGATATTTTTTACTCCACCCTCGAACACATTCCTACGTTCGGGCCTTTCTGCTTCTTCTGGGCACTGCTCTATGTCTGCCTTGGTTTTCTGGTTTGAGTTGTACCTTCTTCATGTAGGAACTGGCTAATGTGCACATCAGTTCGCTGCCCTTCTGATGGCCTGGCTTTGCAGGAGGGCTACATGAGTAAAGCTCTTGGCAAAGGTGGTTTTTGAATAGATGCTTGATCTTTGGGTGTCTGACTACCTAGGTCAAAGCAATGCCTTATTTTTTCCACAGTGTTTAATGCTGAGTTCTTTTAAAATCAGGTCTTGCAAAAGTGTTTCAAGTTGGCCATGCCATATCACGCGTCATTTCTGCAGAGGCTCGTTTGCTCTGCAGCGTATCAGGACTTCCATAGCCCTGAAGAGTAGGAATAACAAGCAAAGACAGTATCCTCCCTGCTCCACTTGCATGCTGCATCTTTCCCAAAGAGGAGAGGGGCCAAGAATTAAGTGTGGCCATAGCAATATGATATATGTACAGTAGAGTGGTTTGGTATTAAAAATATATTCTGGAAACCTTTCCTATTTTTCTCTCTCCATTTTGAAAATGGAAACACTTTTAGAGCCTAAAACCTTATGCTGAGTAAAACACAAATGCCATTCAGACTGTATTTGCTGTTGCCTAAGCCATCCTCTTCCTATGAATGTCTAATGTTCTCTCACAAAACCCTTTGAGGTGCTGCCCTGGAACTCAGCTAATCTCTTCTGACTTTGTTTCTAAACCCACCCAGCTTTGCGTCCTCGTATTCATCAAATGCAGGAGTGCGCTTCGTGGGAGAACTTATATAATTTATCTTGTTGATGTCTCCAGGTGGTGTTACTTTGAATATAAAAGCAATCTAATTAGGCCACCTTCTGGCTGATTCTGATTTAGTCTTTGACTCAGGAGAGACGGAAAATGAGCGCGTGTGCGTAGGGTAGTGGCTGTCATAAAGAGCAGATGTTGGCAAACACCTTTTTTTGAGTTCTGCCTCCTTCCTGCTTTGGTGTGGTTGTTTTCCTTGTTGTGCTTAGAGTTCCAGAAAGCACTGGTGTAATTTGATGCAGCACTTGGGAAGAACAGGGTGATTATGAACAGCCCTTGCCTCACTTCTGGATCCTACAGATGTTACTACAAGAGATTGGTTCTTCCTGATTCTGTAATTTGATTTTTCATGTCTAAATAGCATGAGAGCATGCCAATCCTACAGGCAGTAGTGTCCTCTTACATTCAGAAGCCTGAATGCTGGTCTTGTGGCCAACCACTGCTCTACAACATCAACTTTAAATGAGGTGAACTGTTTCTGAACACCAGCATTTTAAACTAACCTGCTAGACACCTTTTTTCCAGAGAAACAAAGTGTTTGGTGCCCTTTCTCATTTGTTAGAGCTCTTTTCTTTCTTTCTCCTCTCTTTGATGTTTCTCTTTATTTCATCTGTTGCTTTTAGCCGTATGAAATATCTGTTGGACAGCCTTTTCCAAAGACTTAATACAGCTTGGGGACCATACGTGTAATTGCAAATAATGACACTTTGCATTTCCTCCAAAGCGCTGGTTAGAATTGGTGCCTCTCAGAGCAGTATTTTGGGCTGTCAGCGTTTGATCAAAGAGCTTGCCCTGGGTCTGCCAGTGTTGATGCTTTTGGGATGGATGACTCCTTTGCCTTAGAAGAGGTTTCCAGTAACCGAGGGCAACACGTAACATCTTTGAAATGTCTGTATTTACACAGTAGTGAACTCTCCATGGTAGTCTGCTTCAGGCACCTTCCAGTAACGAAGCAGGCTACAGAGCTCATTGGCACATCCCTTATGTCCCTCCTCTTCTAAAATTTGCTTCTTCCAGTTTGGTCTTGATTCTCTAGCTTTCTGTAGCACTCAGCCTTGGAAACCAGCCTGAATTCAAACCTGGCTAACGAAGACAGTTTGCTCACAGCCTCCGGCTGCGACATTTTGTCTGAGTTCTTCAGATTTGTAAGCACGTCGCTGTTGCAATAAGCAGTCTTTATAATAGAGCATATCATGTGTACTGTTAATGCCTGTAGATTAAAACAGCTGCCAAACACCAAAACCTTTGCACACAGGAAAAAAAAAAAAGTTCCTTGGACACTCAAATTTGAAGCATTAATTAACTCTCCATCAAGGAGCCACAAATCTTTAGGCAACTTCAAACAAAGAACCTTACAGAGACTTGAGAATTAAATTCACAGCAGTCGTTCTCAGCCTGTGCTTAGCCTTGAGGATGGCTGCCTCAGTTGCAGGCTTGAAGGCAGCTTGTTGTTTTCCCAAATATATGACTTTCATAAAAGCCCGTGCCTCTCCTCAAGAGCGCTCGCTGTGCGGAGAGGCCGTGGCCAAGCGCCCGCGTGCCTGAGCTGCAGGGAAAGCCCGCGTGGAGCAGCCAGTGACACTTGGTTTCTGGGGAGCTCAGCCGCCTGCCCCATTCCTTTCCAAGTAAATCACCGCCTTGCTAGGTTGCCAGCCTGTTTAGAATATTTATAAACAGAGGAATTGGAGCTACCGACTTTGTTATTTCACTTTTTAACCAACTAATGGTTGTAAATTGAACCAACTGAAAGTTAAGTTTCAATGAGAAGTATATTGCTGGAAAATTCACTGGAGCTAACTCTGAAAGCCATAAGTGCGAGATGATATCAAGATTCAAAGCCAACATGCTCAGACTCCTTTTTTAATATCAGTTACTGTCTGTCCTGAGGGAAAAAATCATTTGTTACCGGGCCGGAAAAATGTACGTTTGGCCCCAAAGCACTCTGTGAGCAATAGGTGGGATAAAACAGAAAGGAAAGGCAGGATTCTCCAAAAGGCAATTTCCCTTTTTGCAAAACCTCAATTTCATTTTGGTGATGTGAGAGACTTGGAGAGCTCTGGACATGTTCTCTCCACACGTTTTGCCTCTGACTCTCACTCCACGGCCAGTCCACAAAGTGGTTCGTCCTTGCTTCTGAACAGATGTAATCAGTCCGCTCTCTCCTGCCTTCCTCAGCTGAAGTTATTTCATCCATGGCTGTCATACATTTCCAGATACCATTTTAATGTAGTCCCACCAGTCACGACTTTCATAGACTTGATTTACTGTCTGGTTTATTGACCTCGTTGTGCGTGTTTTGCCTCCTTTCCTAACAGCTGTGAACACGTTGCCGTAACGAGGGTTTGCATGCTGTAGACCAGCAATTTGCCCTGTCGTGTTCAGAAATCTCCAGGGAAACCCTGGTGGTGTTAAACTTTAATGCTTGGGACCTTATGTCACGCTCGCGACATTCCGGGCATCTTAATGAAAATGTAGGAATTAATTCAGAGTAACCGAACAATGTTCGCTAAACCACCAGGCCTATAAAGGATATCTTCCAAGAAAATTGTTTATCGAGAGTAATATCCTTGGCCTCCAGATGAACAGAGATTTAAAACAGAGGCGAAGGCCTATCTGGGGACAGAGAGGGCATGCCCAGTGCCACCTCCAAGTAGCTGGCTCCTGTCTAGACCTTCGCATTTTCCCGTGTCAGGAGGTTTCTGTTGCGCTTCCCCCCCCACGGCCAGAGGGAGAGGCCGAGCTCTCGCCAGCCGAGCCGAGCCGCCCTTCAGGGCTGCCTGGATCCGGATATGTTTTTGTGTCCCCTCGCTGCGTGCGTGGAAAGGCTCGCGCTGCCTCGGCCGGCACACGGACAGCTGGCCACGGGGAAGCGGAAGAGACGCGGCCTCAGCGGGCAGGGGGAAATGACTAAGAGCGGCCGCAGAGCTGCGATCGCGCCCGTACGCAGGCCCAGCGGCGGCAGCACCGAAAGGCAAACAGCAGGGCGGGCAGGGAGGTTAAGGGGTGGACGGACGCAGAGAAAATACCGCGGCTTAAATCGCTTTTTATTGTTGAAGAGCAGCTCTGCCTGTTGAAAGTTTTAGGCAAAGAAAGCTGAGGCGAAAATACAAACATGCTTAGTCGAGGAAAAAAGGTGGACAGGAAATAGTCGCTTGTGGCCAGCAGATCCTGTAACTCAGCTCCTGTACGGTTTTAAAAGGAAGATGAAAATTAGGAGGCATGAAAACCTGCTGCCAGAGTGTCCCTGGCAGACATCACCCTTTCTGGTCCTGATTTCATCCTGGACAGCCCAAATTAATCCAAATGAGGAAGCAGACAGACACTGTGTCCTGGGGGACTGGCAGGAAGAGCCGTGCAGAGGGGCAGGGGCTGGTGGCAGGCGCGGGGCTGCGAGGCTGGTGCTTCAGGGCAGAGTGAGGGGCAGGCGGCAGGGAGGCAGCAGCAGTCCTGGCTGCCCGGGCCCAGAGCCTGCTCCGTCCCCTGGTGCTCTGGGAAGCCTCTCGGTGGAGCTTCCCACTCCGCTTTCCTGGTGCTTCCTTATCAGCACGTTGATAAGGCGCCTTGTCGGCGCTCCTGAGCTGAGGAGTGCGGCTGTGAAGTGCCTCTCTCTGTGCTCCAGAAAGCTGTAGCCTTCCTCAAACGCAGAATTAGCAGATGAGCTTTCCCAGGCCAATTTTAATATCTCAGAAGCTCATGAGAGCCACTTCTGCTTATCCAAGCTCTTAGCCCAGCCCTGCTGTCCCATCTCATGTGCACAGTGGGAGCACTTGTGCCGAGTGGGATGTCTCCTGATTTGGGCTGCATTGTAGTACATTCTGGGATGAGCGGATTGATTGGGTTATGGCAAGAATTTGTGATTGAAAAAAAAAAGATTTTAAATTATTAATACTCTGTCGGGGAAAAAAAAAGCCATAATATTGAATTATGCATCTTTTATCATCAGGTCGTATAAATGAGCTACTAAGCCACATCCAATTCTTTCAAGTCCTTGTTTTATAGATCAGTTTTACAAAGCATTTGGTGTTCCTTCTGAACAAAAGCAGCCTCTCATATCTCCACCTACTGCACCAAGTATCTCCTGATTAATTCATGAAGTCTGTAGTATTCAAAAGGGAGAAGAAATGCGTTTTAAGCCCTCTTCTAGCCTTGGCAGAGCAGCCTAGCTCTGTGTTCAAGTCAAGCAAGCCGGTTCCTGGACAGTTTTCCTTCGACGCGGAGCAGCTCGCTCCTGTGTTAGTGTCATGCCTGATCCCCCTCAGGACCATGGTGCCACGCAGCCGGTCTCATCGTCAAGGCGAATGCTAGAAACGGAGGAAGCATCAAAATGAAACTTGCTCGCTCAAAGCTTTATCCGCGCTTGGATCAGGTCCTAGGGAAAGCCCAGTCTCCCGAGGCCTCGCGGGCTCCTGGTTGCTGGCCGGCTCGCAGAGGCTGCGTCTTGCGCTCCGCCAAGCAAGAGCTCTTTGGGATATCATTGCTCGTTAGCTGACAGCTCCTGGCAAGCCTCCCTCTGAAGAAGGGGAAGAAGGAAGAGCATCCCCAAAAGAGATTTTTGCATGTATCGCATTCTGAATGGCGACTTCCCACACGGGCTGGCTGCGTGGGACTTCCCACATGGGCTGGCTGCATGCTTAGTGTGAGCAGCGTGGCCATGTGGAGCCCCTGGGGCCCAGACTGGTTCCATGTATTCCTGAGAGCCCGGAGAGACGGGCAAGGCTGGCTGACCCGATAGCTCCCTGCACCGAGGATGAGCGAGTCCCAGTGCATGCTGAGAGCTGGTGTCGTCTGTTCCTCTAAACGAAGCCGGCAGTTAGAAAGAAGTTGCAGGGTGGGAGTGTTACTGGTATTGTTATTCTGTTCCCCCAGAGGCTCCAGGCGCTCCGGATTCCCGCTGGACTGCTAAATGCTCAATTCCTTCAGGGAAAAATAAAGCTAGCAAATAAAGCATAAGAAAGAGCAAGGACGTCCAGCTCATCTATCTGGCAATGTCCCTTTAACTCAGGTGTCAGCTGGAGGGGTCCTGCCACTCTTCCTTCTGTTGTTCCCTTAAAATCCCGCTGGATACCATAGCAACAGCTGGATCACATGGGCTCCGTTGTGCTACCTCCTGGCAGATGTGAACAATGCTGGCGCGCAGCTCGCACCCTGCGAGCGCCGGGCAGGAAAAGCGCCGAGTGCCACGCACCTTTTCTGCGCCGCAAATCCCAGTAAATGCTTTCCGTCATTTCTTGTGACATAAGTAAATCCAGATCTGCAGGCAAAACAGATTCAGGTTACTTCCTGGCTTAGTGAGAAGATCATCGTCATTTCTTGTGACATAAGTAAATCCAGGCTTAGTGAGAAGATCATCAAAGTAGTTGACATTTTGCAGTCATCTCTTTTCACCTCCCATGTAAGCATTTCTTGGAAGGCTGAGGCTGAAGCATGTTGCCATATTGAGCTACCTTTGCAGCCCTTGAATTAATACCACCTCTGGCTTATTGATAGCTGGTCCTGCTGCTAAACTGGTTACAGTCCTTCGTATTTTTTGGAAAATTTATTCCTAAGAAGGTATTCAGAACCATTCACTTCTGAACTGAATGTTCCATATTTAGTTGTGTTTTAATTATTTTCTGTGTGTCTTCCGTGCATGTGGCAAACATTTAAAATAATGCAGGTCAGTTTGGTGCAATAACTGCGGCCTTGCTTTCTAAATTATAGAGCAAAGCTTTTCACTTGTCAGGTGAATGTTTAATAATGCTAACCCTTGGTGGAAGTGTTCATAGTCTTTCTCCTCAGATAATACAGAAGATTTATGTACAGCCTTATTTTTAGGCAAGCAAAAAGTAATGATTCTCTCTATTGATCTGATTTCTGCTTCTTGGTATCTCTCATAATTTCCTCCCATATAACGCTAAACCGTATGCATTCTTAGCTCTGTTGTGCCCTAGATTCAAAACCAACGTGCAGTGCACAGGCTCTGCAGCTCTGATGATAATTCATCAGTACCTTAATTCTGAGTCCTTACAGGGGCAAACAAAATGCTGCATCACGGAGCACGAGGGGAGGATGCAGCCTCAGCCCCGTAGGTCCACACTGCACTTCATGGGGTTATCTCCTCACCCTCACTCTGCTTGCGGCTCAACCTGAGGAAAAATAAGTCCAGAAATTGCTTCTTTCTGTCTTAATGAGAGTTAAAGCAGGCTAAATTGGAAATTCCCTGGCACTGCGTAGTTGACTGCGTAGACCCGGTACTGCTCTTATAAGCCATGTTAAATGCAAATGAAAGAAATAGCCAAGTAATGGTGACTTCAGCATTAGCTCCTAGGAGGATGGATTGCATATAGATAGTTTTAAAGTGGGGAATAACAACTGTGCTTGAAAATGGAAACAGTTTACTTTATTGTTTTACTGGTCGTCACTGTGCACAAGCATTTTTGCTCAAAATTCCCGGGTATGTTGTGTTTGTGGAAGGACAGAACCCTCCCGAAAGCACAGCCTTAATCAACAAGAGGCTGTGTCATCTCAGATCTGTTTACTGACCTTTCACCACCACAAAATGTTTTTCTTTTGCCGTCTGTGGTAAGAGAAATTCCAGCAAATTGTAACGTGTGCAATTAGCACGGGGCCACCGGCACGGCCAGTGTAAATCAGAGTAGCTGCAGCGCGGAGATTGCCTTACTGACATCAGCCGCGGGTCTGGCCCCAGGAATGCAAAATAAGATTTGCGCAGAGAATGAGGCTACTGTTCACAAGAATCCCATGACCAGTCTTTGCATGGTGAGAAAGTGCAGAGTTAATAGGATTTTGTTATTAGGGAATTTGATCTGGTGCTGCACTTCATTTTTATGTTGGAGCCCGGCAGATATTTAGCATCTACAAAGTACAAACTGTAAGAGCATTTCTTATTTATTTCTGAGATTTTCCCACACATCCTGCTGTCCAGGGCCTGGAGCACGCCAGGGCCTGCTGCGGATACCCAGGGACAGTGCAGCCCAGCTGAGGTGTTGCAGAGCTTGCGGAGGTGATTTGCAGCTTGCAGCCGGGAGGGAGTCTGCAGCTTGCACCTCTTGAGGCTCAAAGCACGTCAGCTTCCCCACCGTTGCTGTGACACCCTTCACAAACATCCAAGTGCAAATCTGAGAAAACAAGCAACACCACTTCTTAACAAAGACTTAAAATAGAAGTGTTCTGCCCTATTTTTTTCGCTACTCTTGTTTTGATATTCCTATATAGAAAAAAGCGGTGTGCCACTCGGCACAAGAGCTCTGTTTGCAAAGATTTAGGGCTGTGCCCAGCCCAGCAGCCCTGTTCCATGGAGAACCCAGCTGGCCTCACTGAGAGCAGGCATCATTTAACAGTGGCTTCAAGCAATCTTTGCAAGCCTTGAACAGCAGAACAGCTCAAACAATAGTCATTGCCTGCTTTGCTCTTTTCATGCTTTTGCCTAGCTTGGCACTGCAATAATAAGGAGCCTCTTTAGCAGGATAATGTGCACTCGCTGCCGCTCACCCTTGCTGTAATTTACAGGAGCTGAGGGCACTGCTGCAGTCCAACAGACATTGCTGCTGCCTTCGAAGATACCTTGGCTAAGTGTTCTGATAGATGAGAGGTGCACAGCTGCACGCAGGCCCCGGGCAGCGTGGCCCACATCTGGCCTTGGCTGTAGGTGAGGCGGCTCCTCCAGTCGCCGTGGCCTGGGCAGGGCTGGTGTCCCTGCACCTGGGGCAGCAGAGGCGCCTCGGGGAGCCCGAACTGGGGTGCCCGGGCGCTGCCGGGCTCTGAGCCGCCGCCTCCTCTCATTGACCAGGACAAACGCAGCCTGCAAACACCTTGCCGAGAACTTTTCTCCCGGCTGAGCTTCTTTGCCTCTGTCTCTGAGGTGTGGAGAGATCCACGGAAGGAAAGCTGCCTTTTCCTGCTGTCTTGTCTCATTCCTAGCACCTCACGTGCTTTTCAGGTAGTGCCTTTTTCTCCTCCTTGGCACCAGCGCATGTGAAAGAGAGGCCTCCTGTGGAGGGAAACAGAGGCTGTTGATCTGCTGTGCCTACTGTAGCATCTGGGCTCGGAGGGGCAGCACGTTGGCAGAGTGGGTTTTCCTTTTCCCTCCATGGGTTACAGCTGTTCTTGAGCAAACTTTTCTCTCCTCCTCTTATTTGTCTAGCTGACAGCAAATGTTTCAGGCTGTCTCAAATGGCAGTCTGGTTGGACAAGAAATCCTTCCCACCAAGAAGTCTGTCAGTTGGCAGATAAATAACATCATTGCTTAAGTATTAAAAGAAATAATAAATCTTCTGCCCTCTGTGTCATACAGCTATCCTGGGTTTGTGAAACTCACAGCTGTTTTTCAGGAGGGAGATTTATATGGAGGACTAGAGTGCCTGGGAATCTCTTCCCGATAGATGCAGCCACCTCCTGAGTTGAGTCTTGGCCGCACTAAGAGCTGTGATAACATCCAGAGCTTAATAGCACTGATAGAAGAGACTGTCCACTGCTTGTCCGTTCCTCAGCAGGGTCTCTCTGAACTAGGGGGTACCAAAACTAAAGCAGAGCCACCGTCAGACTCCATAACAGATTCAGAAGCCTTCGTCCTGAAGGCCTGCAGTGTGTTCCTCTTTCTGTGAAACTCCTCTTGGATATATTGACAGAAAAGAAGCACTTCTACATGTGTGGGATTTTCCAAACCAGATTCCTTATAATTCTGCCAGGCTTTCAACTCATTCAAATGTTTCCCCATGTCTTCACTAAGAGCATAGATCTAGCACTGTTATAAAGGGCTTATTTCAACCCCATGGACAATTTTCATTGCATGTAATACAGCTGCAGCTTCAAGTTTGTGTTGAGGGTTTTAGGTTTCAGAACAGATTGTAAGTGCAAAGAAGAGCACGTTCAAGACAGCACACAGCTCTAGCAAGAAATAGCTTACTGACTCATATGTGAGTATAAGTGCAGAAGCTGGCTGGCAAGCTGTCTTAATCACCATGGGCAAGGCAGTAGTGGTGTGGTCTTCAGCCTGGACGTGGTCCTGGATGGTTTTGCTGTGACCATGGTCTCGGAGGGTGCGTCCGTGAAGGCAGAGAGCAGGCAGACCATGAAAGAGGAAGCACCTCCTGATGAAGATAGTTCAAATCCAGGACTTTCTCGCTGGCTCTTGTCCTGGGCGCTCAGGAAGGAGGACATAAGTTGAGGGATGAAGTGCATCGTGGCTGCAATTTCTTTACTCCAGCCGTGCAGAAATTGTCCATTCGTAGAGTGGCCAAAACCTGCCTGTGGCTCACCAGCCTCTAGCACTGCGAGATAGAGAGCCATGCCCAGCTTTAAATCCACCCCAAATTAGTCTGGATTTGAGACCAAACGGGACGCTCTGTTTCTTTGGTCTGAAACACCAAATCGGGAGAGCAGCTCCCGCCTTGGGGCACAAGCGAGCCCAGGATGACCCGCGTGCTGAGAAGCGTCCGCTGGCGTTAACGTGACGCTTCAGCATGGCACATGGCACGGCAAAGATGCTGACAACCAAAAGTAGGATGCAGAGGGCGCAGAAGAGTCCTGTTCAGCTTCCATCTCATATTGCATGAAGTAAAGAGGACAAGGAGAGATGCCTTTTATTATGCAGGGGGAAAAAAAAAAAAAAAAAAAAAAAAAAAAAAAAAAAAAGACCTAATCCCTTCCATTTAGCAAATCCATTATGTTTCTTGGAGGGTTAAATCCTGCTTGCCTCAAACAAATGAGTAATCCAATTGGCTTCAATGTGACAACTCCCAAAAGGCAAACAGGATTTGACTCCCTCCAGCATGTAGTACACAGGTCTTGTGAATGAGCTATTTGCAACGCTGGATCCTGTGTGTGCTGGCTCTGGTGCTGCCCTATAAACCTGCCATGCTTGTGTCAGCCAGCTGTGCTGGTGCTGATGGTTTAAACGGCTTCCTATGGCTCCCGGTTCAAGCCAGGTTCTCTCGCCTCAAACTTGAGATTTGGCCGTGCCGGCTTTGTAAGCTGGAGAGAAAAGGGAGGAGGGAAGGCACTCTATGGAAGCAGTAGTTAGGGCCAATTTACTTTTACTGGATGCTTTTATTTCTGGAGAACCATGTGATCTCCTAGGACACTTGCAGAACTGTAAACTGTGTCTGTAATATAGGGGAGAGAGGCAGAGCACACAACTGAACCACTTACAAACTCCCCCGGGTTCCTGGCACCAGGGGCTCTCCCCTCTGCTGCCGGACTGCATCCCTATCTTCTCCCACAAGAAAGCAGCTATTGGAGCCCACAGTTTGTTTCACATTTGCTTCTGGCAGCGCAGGCTGCTTCCGGAGCGTTTCTTCCCTGCGACACCTCCGCTTGCTTCACGGAAGATGCTTGATGAGACACCCCCAGCAGCACCTCCAACAGCGCCACCAGAGCCGGAGGGAGCTCCCTGGACAAAAACGTTCACGTTGGCAGGAAAACAGATCAAGAAGGTAGCCCATATGGATGCAACCCATCCAAGGAAAACAGTTCCAGTGAGGCAACTTTGAGAGCTGAAGAAATGTGGGAAATCACCCACTGACTGATGCATACAGGCACTGCATCCAAATAGCAAGAAAGAGAAGGGAGAATTACAACAAATAATATGTCAAACTCTTTGTATATTGAGGCTGTGGCAAGTAAAGAAGGCTGTGGTCCTTCTTTACTTGCCATAATTGTTTGGATTGTAGCCTCTCACTGCCCCATATTCCCTAACAGATAGCAAACAAAAGATGACTTGCATTTTCAGAAGAGCTTTTTTTTTTTTTTAAGTAAAATCTACAGAAGGAGAGGGGGAGTGGAGAAAGCTGTTACATAAGCAGGGAGGATAGGGGGTTCTGATTAGGGCTCGGGCTGAAAAACAAATAGTCAGAGCAAATGGAGAGGCAGCTGCTTACACCAGAACAGAGAGCGGCTCAAGGTTTTGTTTCCAGGGCAGTTCTCCACTATTTATACAGATAAAGCCATAGGGCTCTGCTATCGTAACCAAGATGTATAACACCACCACGTACAGTGCATCCCACCAGGAGGGAGTATACTGGAAACTGGCCTAGCGATTTTTAACATATGCTGCTCGTTACTAAATGCAAGCATCATGCTTTAAGAAAAAAAGTCTTTGCATTCAGAAATGGACCCCAAAGGAAAAGGCTGGATGTGAGGATATGAACACCTGTGTGCAGGACCAGGCTTGATTCCAGATTGCTTTGGGAGCCTGTAGCCTACGGCCTCTCCGTTTGTAGGATGCCCCCTTTTCTCTGCCCACCTGTTTTCATAGATGGGTCCACATAATCCATGACTACTTAAGAGAAAGAAAAAAAGCAGCACAGCTTCTTAAACTGCATACAAGGACTTTGATTCCAGTAATACCACAGCTTTTGTTTTGGTAAACATGACAAAGACTCCCAAGCTGTGGAACCACGAGGACCATCGCTAAAGAAGGCAGAAGTTACCCATGGGCTGGTCTGCTCTCTTGCCCAGATAACATTAGGTAACCGTCTGGAGAGCGTCTCCCTACATTTTTCCTTTTTTTCCACCATTTCTAACATTGCTGCCTCAGAGCTTCCTAGAAGTTCACTGCAGTGAGGTAGTCCCAATCGCCCAGATAGCTCCGCCAGTCTTTTTCTTAAGTTTTAAATATTTGTCTTTAATCTTAGGGAAAAAAAAAGTCTTTGAGTTAAAGGTCATTACAATAAAATGCTGTGCAGCCTCCCTGGAGACCCGAATTGGAGCGAGAGGCTGTGCTGGCGGGTTGTACAGGGCAGGAAGGGGGCAGGATTCCTGCGGAACAGCCCTGGATTTGCCTGCTCAAAGGTGAGGAGCTTTTGCGTTCAGGGTGTGCAGTCCTAGGTGGGAAAAGTGAAACAGGGAGTAACCCTGGACCTGGCTTCTGAGCCACCAGCTTGTGCTCACAGGGTCAGAAACTGTTTGTTTCTTCTCTGTGAAAAGCAAGGGCAGGTATTTCAGGGAAAACTTCCCCGCTTGGACAAATATGAGTGTAATAAGTGTCTTTTTCATTCCAGTGCCAACCACCAGGATTAATAAACACCTACATGAACAAATACGTCTGGAGGGACAAATAACAAGGCCTTTGCTGGAAGATGCCCTGCATTCAGCCCTGGCGCCTGAGCACATTTGGTGGCCAGGAAAGGACTCGTAATCCCTTCCTGATAGCTCTGTGAAGCCTGGAAGCTTAACCTCGGGCGACCTGCGCCCACTCGGGCTGCGCGGGGTCTGCTCCAGCGGCTGGGAGCAGCTACGAGAGGCTTTGCTTTTGCAACTGTTTGGGTAGATTTGAGGGAAATAACCGTGCCTGATTCAGAGGGGGCTGGTACCTCCTGTTCATTAACGCGAGTGGCTGCTGCTGCAGCAATAAGAGGCAGCCCTGATTTCCTCTCCTCCGGGCTGGGACGGGAAGGGCAGCGGCCGCTCTCGGTGCCGGGAGCAGCTGGGGTCACTGCTCCGAGAGACTTAGGCTCTCTGTCTCCTATGGAAAGTCTGCGGGCTGTTGTGGCTGCTGGTTTGGTTTTGGAGCGATGTGTATTTTTATACACGTCTGTAAAAACAAACACAACTTACGGCATTGCCACACAGATCAGTTACCCCGTGTCAACAGCATAAAGTCAACACGCTCAAGCCCAGCAATGACTCATTTTCTTCCAGGCGCGCTCTCCCGCGAGCCTCACAATGGCTGCGGCGGAAGCGGCTGAATTAGCCGTGTTTCCTGCACCACCGTCAGCAGCTTGTTTTTCCTGGGACTCCGTTCCACTGCCTTTCCCAGCGCTTGGGTGTTGGGTGTGCAGCACACGTGGAGGAGGGAGCTGAGCGCCCACGCCGTGGCCTTCCTGCCCTCCTCGCGACGCCCGCGCCTCGCGGCTCCCTCTCCTGCTGCTGGGACCGGCTCTAGCGGCACATCCTGCATCTTTGACGCGCCCGGCACCTCTCCTGCAAGCCAGGAGCAGATGCTGCCAGGGTGACTCAGCAGAGCGCAGAGGAGCTGCCGTCGCGGCCCTTGCTGAATAACCTGACCCATTTCCTTCCAGAGGCAGTCAGATGTAAATCCCAGATTTCAGACCAAGGTGTGGGGTGGGTGGGGAGCGGAACAAGCCTCGGAGGCCGGTGCCGCTGGCCCGCGCGGATGAGTGTCTGGGCAGCGGCGTCACGGTGGTGGCG